>JAMKCH010007302.1:0-57610 GCA_023653785.1 Ophioderma brevispina | reverse complement strand
TCAAAGACCAGCACAAAGCATAGGCAAACAAAAACAATATAAGTTTATTAACCTTGCTCCACCACATCCAAAGACCCAAATGTCTACCTCGACACATTTATATTTACCCATTTCTTAGAAACAAATTAATTATCTGTCATAGTCTGTACTGAAGTCACTTTGCTCACACCACCACAAAGCTTAATTTGCCGTAGGCACAAACTGCCAAAAAATTAATCTGATTTTGTATTCCACAAGAGGTTATGTTAAAAATGTAGATATCATGATTTGCGCAAGCTAGTACTGTCCAATACTTGTATGCCCATTTAAATAAAAAGAATCTTCAAGAGTTGAAAAATCCTACAATTGCTCTTTGTACATATTTGGTATTTTACGGTCATGGCTCAAATTGTTTTTTATTAAAGGAAACTTAAATATTTTAATTCCAAAATTGTTTACCGGTCTGCATGCAACTGTTTACTAGTATACTACAGATACCATTCCTTCTTAACTACACAGAACTTGCAATTTGTATCAGAAGTAAAGCTTCCCTTTAATACTTAATAACACCTGTGAAATCTTAGGGCTAAAGATGTTTGGTTGGATGTTATGAGAAAAATATGCCCCCTTTTTGGTCGCCAATATTGTGTCTAACCAATCACCCTAATATCTGTTATACCGATACAGATGTTAAAATTTCAAAATCGGTTCATTCCGCTCGATTTTTCTTTCTGTTTAGTTTTTGTGCATTGCTCATTGCCGTTTTCGACAGCAGAAGCTGCCAGAAAGGAGCAGATTGATTTAGGTAAACGCCCTAAAACAGCAAATAGTAAGTTATGTACAACACTCTTGTGTACATAAATATAAATTGGCTGTTTCAGTTTCGATTTATTTTTCACTGTTTGGCCATCATTTGAAACAATTTAATTCAAGTTTTAACCTCTTTGATACAGTGGTG
Organism: Ophioderma brevispina; assembly: GCA_023653785.1. Lineage (NCBI taxonomy): Eukaryota > Metazoa > Echinodermata > Ophiuroidea > Amphilepidida > Ophiodermatidae > Ophioderma > Ophioderma brevispina. The sequence goes on along the minus strand of JAMKCH010007302.1, from coordinate 56,673 downwards.
GCGCCAGGGGGGGCATGGGGCATTTTGCCCCCCCCCCCCAATCTTTTTTCTTGCCCCCCCCCCCCGGTCGAAAGAACAATGAAGATCTGGGGCAAAATTCATGATTGGTGGCCCAAAAATCAGCGATTTTTGGGCCAAAACTGGTGTAAAATTCCAAATTTTCCATATTTTGCCCCCCAGAATTTCACTTTTTTTTGTTGTTTTGCCCCCCCCAAGATGTCACTTTTTCCTCCCCTTTTGCCCCCCCCCGAAAAAGAGGTCTGGCGCCGCCACTGCTTTGATATTAATTTAATCAGTTAAGAAAATCGGTAAAAAGAGATTTGCCGATAACCGATCAGATCACCGTAAGGTCCTAATCGCCCCGAGTTCAGAATAGCCGATCATATCGTTATTCTCTAAACCAATATTATTTTACTAACAGTACACTATGGAGATACAAAATCATGTTTTTTAGCTCCTCACTTTTGAAATGGGTTGAAGACCTTGGAATCTGGTCATCACCTCTTTCAATTTATTAACAGCATAAAGTTGAAAGTTGAAACAAGAAAAGCTTGATTACGAATAGACCCTCCAAAACAGACAGAAATCGGGTAACAGAAACCCCACCACAGAGGAAAAATACAATTTATCCTAAGTGTTTACACTTGCAAAAAAGATGTATTCAATATCAACAAAGTCCCAATTCATTTGACTCAATGAAGCTCAAAAAGAAGATTCAATTTTGAGACTTGTTGAGCTAACAAATGAACAGCATCTCCAACGTTTACACTGGCTTTGACTTAATTTGATTACGACCCAGTCAAAAAAGAATTTGCCTTCTGTGTAAACGGGGGTCTTCGAGTTTTAGCTTTGAATTCCAATTTTATTCTGCTTAAATTGTCATTGTTTACAAAGCTCATAAGCATTTTCCATTTTGATACCTTCCAAGATTGATGGTCGACTCACATTGTTTACATGAGTCAAGGACTGATGGAGACTTTGTTTGCGTATTTCTGTTTTACACGTCTCTTCCGGTTGAAATTTTACAAAGGGCTTCCGCCTTGATTGTATATCTCCAAGAGAAAAGTTGTTTTCTGTAAGAAACGTAAACCCAGATGGAACCGGATTTCACACCTACCTACCCAATTCTACTAATTCAATGTTGAACATTATAAACCCCTCAGAAACATAGTTTTGAAGTTATACACCAGTAGTTTACTGCGCATTGTTTTTTTCCCCCATCGTTCACACGATTTAAATGTGGGTATGTCATCACATACCCTCGTTTCTACCTCCTAAGCGTCCTTCTCAACCAATAGCGATGTGTGATGTTAAATCTGCAGTGACTTGGGAAAACTGTGACAGCAATAGATCTATGCTACAGGCATCAATTATGTAATCCCATGACTTGCTGCATAAGTTAAATATGCAAATTGTGTGCCTCTTGAGCAATTTCGTTCCTAAATTCCTGGCTCAAAAAACATTTATTTTAAAATATCAATAGCAATTCCTTCTGCTTCAATCTACATGACACGGGGGAGCTAGCCAGTATTAACCTTTGTCCTGCTTATTCTGACAAGAGGTAGTCAGACTGGGCATAACCAAACTCTGCCCAGGTCATCTGTCCTCCCACAACTGCCAAATGGCTATGGGGATTTAGAGTTAACCCAGTTTGACAAGTTTAGTAATCTGTCTGTAGAACAACACAGACAGTATAGAAGAGTTTTGGGAATTTGAAATGCCAGTACATATGTTAGATTAGATATGATACTAATTTGAAAAAGAATGCCACTGAACTGATATATTATTAGAAAACAAAATAAAAAGCTAGCCATTCTACAAGGGTCATTTAAACTTTTAATATCATATGTCAAATTTGAAACTTTATTTGATTGCGTAAAATACTGATTTTCTTAAATATCTTCAATTATAGGCAGGTAATATTAGAAATCCTCACATAGAATATGTTATGATGCTATATGAAGTTTAAAGTTTCATTTAGTAGAGATTTCAAACCATCACCTTTTGAATAATTGATCTCAAGATGTTTTGTAAAATCACACTGTTAAAAATAAACCTGTAAAAAAATCAGGCATTTGACTGGCAGCTGGGAGCTGGGACTCACTACATGCAGAACGTAAAATAACTGGAGCCGTAAAAATACGAAACCATTGCAGGGAACGTAAAATAACGGCGTAAAATCTCAGCTTCAAAGTTATTGTTGGTTTTTGACTTGTTTAAACAATATTAAGAATTAAAACGTTATTACAATCCTCTGACCAAATTTCACGTTGTAGCTATGGCATCATACAAACGTTGTATTTACGTTACTACGTGGTTGTAAAAAAGTTATATTTCAGGCAAACAATTTTGAGAAAAAAGGCAATAAACAAAGGGAAAACGTGAAGAAATAAAGATTTAAACCAGTTTATACCCTTGGTTTTTATATGGTAATGTACACATTCTAATTCCACTACACTACATGACTTTACTGATAGCAGATGCTAAAAATTAAATATATAATGTGTGTACTACTTTTTCAAATTAAACTAAATATAATACAAAAAGAGTTTTTTAAACTATTTTTAAAAATGATAGGGAAAATAAGATTTTGCATTTTTTTAATGACGTTACTTACTACGTTATTTAACATATTTTATAGGTAAAACGATTTTCATAGTTCGTATTCTTACATTAAAAACAAGTAAGTTACAAAAAGAACGTAATATTACGGAAAATATAATAACGATCAGCGTATAAATACTACCTTTTTTCAAAATGTGTAGTATTATTTTTTAGCCACTGTTTGTTTACATTTTTCTGCTTCCAAATTGTAATTTTATGTCAGGTATAGGTAATAAAGCGTGAAGATTATTGAACAATTGGGGGTTTACCTAAATTTAAAAGGTAAGTCTGGTAAAATTAGGAACATTTTTAACAGTGCAGAGGTATTTCTTTATATTGTTGTGATGCTTTTGGGGAAAATGTGACATCATTAGATTATGCTATCTTCTGGACTGCTGGTGCACCTGCAAAACAGTACAAGCGGTCTCGAGCTCGATAAATTGCTTGACAAGTTAGCACTTAACATGCTACAAGTTGCTTCATTTCTGCACTTGTAATACTCTTACTACATGCATTGCTTAGATTTGCTCACTACTCAAAGTGTAATTGTTGATGAATGGATTGATCTCATCCAAATATCGGCATGATGACATTAAACCCTTTGCACCTACTCTGTACAAAGTGCAATTTTTTAAAGAAAAATCATATTTACCCACATTTAGTGGAATAAATAATCCAAATCAGTTGTCAAAACCGTATCGCCGATGATATTTTTTGTTTTGTTCTGGTTTTGTCATACTAATGAGACTTTCGAACAACCGAGGCTCCGGCCGAGGCTATGTGACAAGCCACCTCCTGATTTTTGAAAAAAATTTTATGGATGCTTTAATTTCAGCACGTAATATTCAACAGCAGTGTGCTAACTTAGAGAATAAAGGTGTGATCTTGGGAACCGGTACTCTCTTTACGACGAATTGAAACCAAGGCGATACCATTATTTTAAGTGGAAGAACGAGGCCAGACGTTGAGTTCTTCCATGCAAAGATAATGCTGTCGCTGGTTTCAATTCAATGTAAAGAGAATACCGGTTCCCCAAATCATACCTTCATTCTCATTCTTAAACAGCTTGATTAATTAAGGTCACCTTTAACCCAATTTTGCAATCTTTATGGCTTAAATACAACAAGAAAGGACTGCTACCCCCCAGAAAAAAATGGAACAATCTGACCCGTTGAACGCAACGAACATACGCAATGATATGAAACATTGGCCGGCGTGCACAAATGTAGCAAAACGCGGTGTGACGCGAACTCTTCAACCTTGAAATAATATCAATACGCAGAGCGTACTACTTGGGTTCAATTGTTGAATTGAACCCGGGCACCAGCCAATGAAATTGCTTACATTTTCACAGCTGTTTAAGAATGATTTGTATAGTGTCACCCTACAGTTACAAAATACTACAGGGTAACATCAGAGGTTACCGAAAGCCACAACAAACAAATCCAGAGGTATACCAACTCACCAAAGATGGTGACTGGCTATGCATTCCTACCTTTAACATCCTTGGCAGATCCAGACTGATCTGGATCTAAAAGCCTGGTGTTGAAACCTATACTGTCTCACCCATAAAAACATGCATTATGAAGCTACAAAAATTTAAGGAGAAATATAACTCTCCGTGCAACCCTAAGTAGTTGATTGGCAAACCTGACAAAAGCTGCTTTTAAACAGCATCTAATATAACCAGCATGCTGAGAATAACCATTGTCAAATGCACTGGACTAAATTAAATTATTGCCTCGAAAATATTCAGAACATTAGAGTCGTCATTAAAGAAAGTCCTGAACCTAACAAAACAGGGGTGCTTTTGGTTTGCCTTTTGATGGTTTCAGGAAATAATGTTGAAATATGTAAGAAGTGTGCACTTCACAAAAGGGCAGCTATTTTGGTTAATATAGCTTTTTCTTCCCTTTACGACCTTGAAAATAAATAATTTACAACCAGTTTTATTTTTAGCACACAAATTATAGTGCAAGGACGACTTGAATTTCTATTACTGTGTTGTGGCATTAAAAACGCGAGATGTAAATGCGGCACTATTGTCATAGCTGTCAAAAACAAAAACAAAATATGGTTGGATTACCCATTACCATATCAGCACTAACCGGGTTACAAATAAAGCTCTAATTGAATAATTTGTACCAAACAAATGAGGCCTCATCCAAGCAAGTATAACTGGAATTCAGACATACAACTTTGTCAACATATGTACAAAAGTAACATTTAAAATGTTGAAAAACCTTTGAAAATAAAACAAGAAAATCAGAAAAGGAAAGAGTGAAGGATGACAAAAAAAGATACATTCAATCCATATGACTTGCAGTTCAAAGACATTGATCTCCGAGTCAAGAGTACAAGTGTGACGCCAGCTTTTTCCCCCCTCTAGTGACCAGCCAATATTGATGATTGGTGCTAAATTGCACCCTACGGGAATGTTCTAGCTGAATTGACTGGCAGCAAACCAGCAGATAGTTTAGCAACAACAGTAATGTCACCCCTGACATATTACTTACTTATCTGAAATGGCACTTGTGTATGTTCAGAGACAGAAATATTGACATTTATAAACAAAGGTCTCTGGAATGGCTTTAATTAGCATGTTTCCGTGTTCAATTTTTCAGCTCATGATCTACTCTGCTCTTATGCCAAAAGTAAAATAAATTTGAAGGATATAGACATAATATGGAACTATTTCTTCAAATATAAAGGAATATCAAATTGTTCATCTTTGCTGTCTTCGGTAGATAGCATTATGTTTAATACATCAAATAATCCACTTATTTCAGTTTACCATTTCTTTAAAGGATAGCAAGCATTAAAATATCTCCTGGGGAATGATAAGGATCAATACTTTGGTTAATTTTTCCCACATATCATATTTAAGAAGTTCATCTCCCTGATCATTAAGCACTGATGTGACCAACTAAAAATAATAATTGATCATCAAAGATAATTCTTCAAAAGAAACAATAATTTGATGCATTCTGTTCTGGGAATAGTCACATCATTTCAACTTCATTAGTTACTATAAAACTTTTGCTATCTTCAGAAGAAAGCATTCTGAAGCAGGGCTGCTGTAAACTGACCCAATTAACCCAGGGTGAATATAAATACAGGGTTGATGTTTAAACCAAGATGTCCCAAAATAACCTTATGTTCAAAATTTACATAAAGCAAGCAAAAATAAAGCACTGGTAGTATTTTCTCCAACAGTATTTCATTCCAAAATATTTCCCATAAAAGGCAATTTATTTAAAATGAATTATCACTGTGCCCTCTGTATGCCAGTTGGCCCCCTGGATGGCTTTGGACTTCGGGTGGGTTCATGGCATGAGACAGAAGAAGTGTTCATAACATTTTCAACCTTATTTCAACAACTTTCAACAGTTTTTCATAGTTTTTAGCATGAATAAATATTTGGTAAGAGTAAGTCAAGGCTTCACGTCTCCTCAAAACACTCAATATTTAATTCTATCACTGCAATCATGCCTAAAATGAATAAATTGATTAGAAATTTCATATTTGAATTCTATATACCATTTTAATTTGAGCAGCCATTTTACTTACACTTGACGTACTCATAGACTGCTCAAACCATGGTGTTATCAGAAACCTTCACTATCAGTTCAATATCCTCCTGAAATTTCTCTTTCAAGTACCGTATGTTAAAGACCAGCACAAAATATAGGTAGACAAACCAATTTAAGTTACGGTTATTAACCTTGCTCTACCACATCCAAAGACCCAAATGTCTAGCCTCTACAGCATTTATACATTACCATTTTGTAGAAACAAATTAATTATCTGTCATAGTCTGTACTGAAATCACTTTGCTCATACACCAACCACAAAGCTTAATTTGCCGTAGGCACAAACTGCCAAAAAGTAATATGATTTTGTATTCTCCCAATATGGATGTTTACATTCTGTAAAACAGTAAAAACAGGAAGAGTTCCAGGGGGGAGGTGGCAGTTTGTGGCAATTTCTGGAACAAGGATGCTGACATTACTGCCAGCATTTACCAAACTTGAAAAGCATGTTGTCATCAGCTCACAGACTGTTGCTATTGTATCTTTGCTTAATTCCTGGCTAATCCTCTTCAACTTTCGATCAGCTACTACAAGCCTAAAGTACAATGCCTGAATCCCGGTCTGAATGCTTTTGAATTTGTCGCAAAGCATGCTAGATACACTGTAAATTCTGTCAGGGATGTGAACACCTTGCTTTTCTATTCCAGAAATTGCCACAAACTGCCACCTCCCCCTGGAACTCTTCCTGTTTTTACTGTTTTTACAGAATGTAAACATCCAAATTGTTTTCAAACTCGTGGAAATGATTTCAGTAAGGGTCCTTTTCATTAGGTCAATTTTTTTTCATGCAATTATGTCCCTTTAAGACAAAGGATCAACATATATTAATTTGTTAACTACAAGAAAGTTGAAGTTAAAACAAAGAAAAACTTGTTTACGACTAGACCTCACCAGACCAGAAATGCAGTGGTAAAAGCTGGTAAAGGAACACCATCACAAAGGAAAAATACAAATTCAACTAACTGTTTACACTTGCAAAAAAAAGATGTAATTCAATATCAACAAAGTCAAATTCAATTTGACTCAATGATGACCAAAAGAAAAATTCATTTTTTTTTACTTATTCAGCTAAAAAAATTGAACACCACCTCCAACAGTTTACACTGGCTTTGAACAGAATTTGATTACGACCCAGGCAAAAATAGAATTTGCCTTTGTGTAAACGGGGTTTTAGAGTTTTAGCTTTGAATTCCAATTTATTCCACTTAATTGCATTGTTACAAATCTCATAAGACATTTGACATTTTGATATCTTCCAAGATTGATGGCGACTCACATTGTTTACATGAGTCAAGACTGCTGGAGACTTTGTTTGCGTATTTCTGTTTTACATGTCTCCCGTTGAAATGTTAAAAATGGTTTTTCCTTGATTGTATATCTCCCAGTAGAAATTTGTTTTCTCAGATAGAAAACTGATTACACCTACCCAATTCTACTAATTCAATGTTGAACATTATAACCCTCAGAAACAGAGTTTTGAACTTGATACAACCAGTAGTTTACTTCCCAGTTGTTTTTCCCCATCGTTCACAAAGATTTAAAATAGCTTAAAATGTTGGGTATGTCATCACAGACCTCGTTTCTACCTGCCCTGAAGCGTCCTTCTCAACCAATAGCAATGTGTGATGTTAAATCTGCAGTGACTTGGGAAAACTGTGACGACAATAGATCTATGCTGCAGGCATCAATTAAGTAATCCCGTGGCTTGCTGCATAAGTTAAATATGCAAATTGTGCACCTCTTGAGCAATTTTGTCCCTAAATTCCTGGCTCAAAAACATTTATTTTAAAATATCAATAGCAATTCCTTCTGCTTCAATCTACATGACACAGGGGAGCTAGCTAGTATTAACCTTTGTCCTGCTTATTCTGACAAGAGGTAGCCAGACTGGGCATAACCAAACTCTCCCAGGACACTTGTCCTCCCACAACTGCCAAATGGCTACGGGGAATTAGAGTTAACCCAGTTTGACAGTCTAGCTCAGTAATCTGTGTGTAGAAAAGCATAGACAGTATTCAGCTTAGAAGAGTTTTGGGAATTTGAAATGCCAGTACATATGTTAGATTAGGTAAGATACTAATTAAAAAAAAATAGGACAGGGGTCCCAAATAAGTCATTCGTTTATGTGGTCAGAGAATAAGTTTAGAGCAGAATGACCCTAAGTGAGCCCAGAATGACTCTAAGTGAACCCTGAATGACCTTTGACCTCTTCATCTGTAACCCTACACAAAGGCCCCTTGTCTCAATGTATGACACCAAGTATGAACTGGATCCTTCACTGCACTAAAAAGCTAGACGTTTTAACCAAAGGTGTATACCACATGAATTAGATATAATGACCCCATGTGACCCCTAAAGACCTTTGACCTCCCCATCTGTTACCCCACATAAGACCCCTTGTCTCAAAGCATACCAAGTTTGAACTTGATCATCACTGCAATAAAAGCTAGACAACATTTTGACCAAAGTGTATACTAAAAGTTTGATATACACTGACACATACAGCAAGAGCTAGCATCTGATAGTTATAAAGATCAAGGTAGAACTTTGTGAGTGACTCTTGTACATCATTCACTCTGTCATAAATTGATTGACAAGTGAGTACTAGACACACTACAAGTTGTTTCACTTCTGCACTTGTAATACTCTTAATACTTGGAATTGAAAAAGCAAATACTACATGAAATGCTTATATTTGCTCACTTTTCAAAGTGTAATTGTTGATGAATGGATTGATCTCATCCAAATAATGGCAAGATGACATTACACCCTTCGCACACAAAATTATTAGATCAAAATTGTAATTAAATAAAGATACACATTAGCCAAAATATCCAACAATTTACACAAAACTGTGGGCAAGTTTCCCAATTACTTTATTTTGTACTTAAAATTATGAAATGCTTGGCCACAGGAAGTAGTATACCCTTTGTCCCAGGTGAGCTGTAATTACCCATTGAAAAAATTTGGTTGGAGCTTGGGTCAAAAAAAGCTTTCACATTGCAGGGGGCAGCAAATAATATAATATTTATCATTCAAAAAATCTTTTAAACCAACAACAAATTATCACATTGAATCATGACAGTCTGCAGAGTGACCATCATTTTGCAAGGATATATCCCCAAAGGAAGTTTTTGACATCAGAGTATTTATCTAAATATCAATATTATTTAATTTATTTAATTTAGAAAAAACAAGTTATAAAGACTATAGTAAATCTGAATAAACAGAAAAAATAAATAGCTTTAACTTTAAATTTAAAGTGACAGGAGGAGATCTTTTTAGAATATGAATTTCTTTCAAATTGCACTGGATCAGTTGTAGACCACCTACCGAGAACATTTTGAAGGTTTATCGGCCAAACAAGTACAATAGAAAAACCGCAAACCTGTTTGAACTTGCCTTGCTATACGTAATCGTCCCTATAGAAAACCATGCTTTGATTTTCTGTCGTGCAAGACAGAAAATACTAAATCATCATCTTATTACATAAAGACGGCGTATTCAGCTTATTCACTTCAGGTGTGATCTAATACATTGGTAAGCATTCCAAATATGCAAAAAAAACGGGTTAAAAAAAATTGGGGCGCTTCTTTCTGGAAATGTCCTCGTGCCTCTTTAAGAGAACAGAGAACAAGTGACTATCAGGCATGGATAAAGTGCGGGAGCAGGGAGCACTGCTCCCAGGAAATGGCAAGGAAAATTGAGGAAATCATAACATTGATGTCACTGGGATATGATGAGGCATTTTCTTTTTAATTACCTTGCTCCTGAGGAAGAAATCATTTTATCCACCCCTGGTGACTACAAACATGATAAAAATAACATTTTGACATCTCACCCTCTTTTCACGGCCATTAATCTATTTGATCCAATTTCCCACAATGTCCAGTTTTATCCTCCTGAAAATAGAGGATTCATTTGGATCCCAAAACTAGCACTAGATGGACAAATTGGGGGTCTAATTTCCAAAATTGGTCATCCCGGATGACCCCCCCAGCGGCCCTTGCATAGACTCCATAATGTACGGATCTCACTTCTAATGCCTAATGACATCAGTAGTTCTCAAATCTGTGTGTATTACAAATGTCCAACTTACCACACTGTTCTTCATCGGTTCCATGGAGACAATCTTCCACAAAATTACACACTTTGTTTGCTGTTATACAATTCCCATCAGTGCACTGCAGCTCATCTTTAGGACATTCATCTACAGAAACAAAAGAAAAAGGTCATGCTTAAGGACAAAGAGGTTCTATATAGATAGAGAGGTAAAGCGTTACGTCATCTTTAGAAATTCATCGTCTCGCATGTTTTGCCGACCACAAAGAAAACATAGAGTACCAACAATAGAAAGCAATGGCTGCCTCCGCTTCTTCCACATACTGTGGGTGCCGCTTTGCATATACACTAATCGGTAGTGATACAAATTGATGTATGTGTTAGAGTTGGCCAGGTGTAATAATAGTGCACCTGGATCATTGTGCTCAGATACTCTTTTTTTCCCATAATGCAATGCGCGCTTAGGTGAAAAGATGTATTCATTGAGGCGGTTTATTTAAATCAAGATGACTGACGTGTCATTTCATTCATTGTGTGGCCATGGGTAGGACAAAATTTAACCACCCAATAGCACCCAACATCCAACAACTGATATTTTGCCGGATTGTTTGTATCGAATTGACATTATGTGTGTATACAAGCACCCCCTTGCTTAAGGATACCAATTTGACAACATTTTACCTGTAATTGTGGAATGGGAAAGTGTCAATTTCAACACTAGAGCAGCAAAAAAGTGATAGTAAACAATCTGAAATACAATACAATCATTAAAGATGCAACAAGAGATTTTACATATCAGGTGTCCTTAAAATATTGAAAATTCTGATTCACTTTATTTTACCTGTACATAGCGAAAGATAATTTTTCATAATAATCAACATTTTGTTTAATAAACCTTTGCTGTAAGCTTTCAAATTTTTGGTCTGAGTTTTAGTATATAAATTAAACCTGTGGCCTTGAACCACTGATTGATTAATTACTAATTAAAGTTTCTTGCCATTGTTAATGATAGGAAATAGTTTAGTTGATATTTGTAGGTCTTCTGACATGCAATTATTTAAAACATTACACTTGATTTGATGTGATAATTTGGGTGCAAATTTGAATTTAGAATTCTATGTGCAATGCATTGTGGGACAGAAATTTTACAGATCTAGTAAGGTATTGCCTGATCCAGTACCATACCAGATCTGGTAATACGTCGACAATGATTATAACGTCACCTTGACATTTTCATAAGTCTTGTAGCGATTTCACTATCACAACTCTTGAACGAACCTCTGTGCAAGAAGCTGAGGCTTTCTTATTTCTACTACTAATACATGTACGAATACTAGAGCTATATGCTCAAGTTACTAAACCTCGCAGGGATAAATTCCAGAGTGAATGCATTTTAAAAGCTCTTTAAATTACTATTTTATTGAACTCTTCTGTGGTAGATTTTTTTTTTTGCACTACAAATGTGAAAACAGACTGTACTTTTGCTCACGCACCAAATAGCCTAGTATCTGCTAACGCACTGTAATAAAAGTTTACTGAAGGTGATGTTATTTTCTTATAATAGACTTTATTAGTAGAATTCGTGTTCATTGATTGGTTAAAAGAGGTTCACATGATCAGAAATGTAATCCTACTATAGCAATGCCAAATGTACTATATCTGGCCCAAGCCTTAATTGTAGACTATTTACGGTTGGGGAGCGGTAAAAGTAACTATTTTCGACTTGTTCATGAGTATTTAAAAGGTGGTAAGCTGCAAAATGCCTAAGTAACAGGTCAATGACATTCAAAATGGCAGTGTATAGGAGCTTGTAAAGGGACCCCGTAAAGGACTTATAAACATATCAGTGTGATTTTCACAACTTGCCTCTTTCACCATGTAAAAATCCAATCAGGAAAATGAAGATTCAATTATTTTGGGGCCCAAAATACAAAAATACAGCAAGTCAACTTGTGAGATCCACCTGGCAATATGGAACATGACCTCAGATGATCTTGACCTTGGTGCATGACCTTTGACCTTGGCCCATGAGCTTTGACATCATGCACATATGAGGGAACCCCTATTGCACCTTAACCCCAAGTCTGGTTTCAATCGAAGGAGACCTGAAAAAAGAAAACCTAACCTTGGTTAGAAAAGCTAACCAAACTGGAACACACACATACATACACATACGGACATGCATGCCCTCGCAATATCCCCCTCTGCTTTTCAAGCCAGGGGGATAAAAACAGGCCTATTTTTCAGCAGCCATAACTCCCAACCCATAAGAAATAAAAAAAAAATAGAAAATACCAAGTCCCACGGGCCTTAAAGGTGCAACGAGAGATTTCACGTATCAGGTGTCCTTAAAAAATCGAAAGTACTGATTTTTGCCCTGATGTAAAGCTTACCATCAAGAATTCAAGAATATCCTCATCTGAAGGTTTAAGCTGAGAAATGTTTCTTTGGTACAAACATTTTGAAATTTCTAATATTGTATAGGAGCAAATACGAAATTCAGCCTATGTTTTACATTGAAATATAAGCGAATAAAAAATCACCTTTTTTCTCTCTTTTAAGGCATTTCTGTAGGCAAATACAAGGTAAGAAATATATTGGTTGTCTAATTTATTATAAAATTGCTATTATGACACAATATTTAGGTGGCCTCAAAATCTCCTCTGGTTAAAACCTTTAAAAAATTTAGATACCCCCAAAAAAAATCCTGTGCATGGGGCTTTAGAACAGAGCTACAAAAAAGAAAGGAAGCCCCTGCAATCCAAATCTCAACCTGTCAGGTTGCCTTGTATTACCTAATGAGAGCCATCCGACCTGATCACATCTATCAACACAACAGTATTTTGTGTGAAAAGTCATGTTACAACAACAAGAGCCCACGGTGGGGCAGTTCTAGCCTGGTTTTCCCATCAACAATTTATGGCCACGCTTGACAACATGCCTGTGGAGCGGAACGTTGTTCTTGCCTATTGATTTTCTGTTAGGGGATGTCGCAGTGTCATGCAGGGATGTTTTTTTACTAAAAGCATGAAATATTGATTTAGTGAATTTTACAGAATTTCATCAGTAGTGACAAACAGGTTAAACTGGCTATTGCTTATAAGAAATGGCATTCGTAATACCGATATTACATCTTGAAGGTCAATGGACAGTTGGAGGATGCTGTTTTTGCAGAGTATACCTGACAAAAATTCACAATAAAATCTTAATTTAAGGGTCTCTCAACAAGCTTACATATTGGCATAATTATATTGAATCATTTGCACCTAATTGGCAACCTACTCTAATCATACCTTTTTTATTCTGCCTAAATTACTGGAATAAAACCAGTAGGTGCACAGGGTATAATGTAATTATGCCCATATTTTAATTTGAAAAAATAGTTATGATTGTGTCAACTGAGTGCGCACAAATGGCTGAGATACTCCAATTTCCATCAAAACCCCAAAAAGTCTCATGGCACAGTGGTTTAAAAGGATGAAACAAAACCCCATAACGTTAAACACAGGATGATTGTTGGATGGAAATAGGTGGTTCTCAAACCACTGAGGCTCCTGCCATAGCATTTTAATTTCCTTGATAACTCAATGACCTTAGAAAGACCTTAAAATTTTGGTAAGAAAGGTTTACTATACACACCCATTTCATGCTATACACCTATTTTAAGTTTATTTGACCTTGGGATGACCCACATAACTTTGAATTGTTACCATTGAGCTAGACTATAAACCAAGAGGGAAACGATCGTGTTATTGAATAGGCCAGCAACGTAACTGATTTTTCTCACACAAACCCCTCGCGCACCATCCTTGCTGTTGCGCACCATCCGCGCGTCCTCTCTGTTCTACTACTGCAACAGCACACGCACTAACAATCTGTGCGTCACGCGTTACATGGTATCATTGTTGCATTTCCCCAGTATTGTCCGATCGGCCCGATTTTTCTGCAATAATTATGCGAAGCCTTCGATGGAAGAACCATGCACTAAAAAGATTCCTGCATTCCTAATGCACAAAAGTCTCCCGATGACCCCTGTAAATTTTGCATAGGAAAAGAGATATTTGAGTTTGATGATAGCATGCGGCATCAGTTGTTATTGTTGTTTTTTTTTGTCACTCGCAAAGTGTGACGAACCTAAAAGACCGGTGTGTCTCATAAATATTCATAATGTACTTTCCAAATTCGACGATACGTAAACCAAATATGGTTGTTCCCAAAGCAAACTATGTTAATGACGTGCGTATGCTCATTATAATACTTTTGGCACCTCGATTTTGGTTCCGGACGCCGTGTGTGGAGAATTCCGCTTGTCCCATCTTATATAGTCATTGGACTTACCCACCTCTGAACTCATCCCTCCTAGGTGACAACTATGTGTGAAGATGTTCACCCATACTTGAATTCAAATGACCTCAAAATTTCGACATTTCCCAGCAAACTGAATGTTGACCCAACAAAACCCACCAAGTTTTCATGAACCATGAACTTTGCACGGATTTTGACCTTTGATGATCCAGAATGACCGGAAATGACCTTGAAAAATATTGGTATCACTGTGCTGGCTACAACAACCCCCCACTGTTTCATGACCATACAACCATGTGCAGTGAGTTGACTTGATGCCCTGCATGACGTTAAGATGACCTTAACATTTTTTGGCACGAGTGTGACCACAACCAACATCACTCTCATGCCTACAACTATTTGTAGTTTTGACCTTGAAATGACCCCAAAGACTTGAAATGACCACCCCTCTGAACTCAATCCACTCTCAGGTCAGGTTACCCGTCAATTTACCTTATTTTTTGACCAAATTTGGACCCTATTTTTGACTATTTGTGACCATTGACCAAAGACACATGAACCCACTTCAGATCCCTGCCACCACCTACTCCACCTACTTGAGATGTATCTAATGTTTTTGCAAGATGGACACCACAATGCTTAGGTCCAAAGATAGCATGTGGGCCCCACGACTTATATAAGATAGACAATCGGATTCTCCACAATGGCGTAACCAAAATCGAGGTGCCCAAAAGTATTTTAATGAGCATAGGCACTCATTATCATAGTTTTGGGCACGACCATATTTGGTATACGTATCGTCATATTTTGGAAAGTCCTTTGCATATTATGAGATACTTGTGTATTTTAACATTCTGTCATATTTAGCAGAGTGCAAACCAACAACAACTGATGCGAGCCACATGCTTATCATCTGACTCAAAATAATCTCTTTTCCTAAGTAAAATTCCCAGGGGCCATCCGGAGACTTTGTGCATTAGGGATGGCAATAATCCTTTTTAAGGCTGGTTTTCTCATCGCTTGGTTTCCATATATTGGAGAAAACTCGGCCGATCAGACAATGGAACACTGGGGAAATGCAACACTGATAACATACCATGACGCACATATTTAGTTATATGCTGTGCCTTGTGCAACACCATGGACGACGCGCGAGTGCTTCCGCACGCAACAACGGCGCGGTGTGTGGGTAGAGAATCGGTTACGGACTTGGGCTATTCCATAATAACACGCGAGTCAACCGTCTTTCCTGTTATAGTTTCTATTTTGTGGGGACACACACACACATCACTCAAAACATCTCAAAATACTGCCTACAAGACTTAATACTCGATTCGCGCTGATATAGGGACAACCGTAACTTTTTTAAAACTTATCGGGTGAGAGCTGGTTGTGAGGGGCGATCTGCACTTAAACTGTAACACTCTTAGAGTCCCGTGGTTCGTAATACTGTTTTATCTACGTCCATACAATGTAACAGTTGTCACTAAACAGAGGGTTTTTTTTTTCACTGGTAAAGTTACGGTTCCTTAAAATGTTTAAATACTAAATGCAAGACAGTGCGCTATTGAATCCGGAATGTGTACCAATGTTTTTGCGCCGTCCACGCAGGTGATATGGGGCCTCACTCATTACTTTCATACGTTAACCCATAAACTAATTACGACAAATACCATAGTCAATACCCACTCATAGATAGTTAAGCGTACTTCTTAATATGTTAAGCACGTTGGATAAAATATTTGGAAAAGAAAACCATGGCCTAAACACCCACATAAAAAAGTCACCAACTCAATTAAAACTTTAAACTCCTTTTGGTTTATAAGAATTCGCGGATTTTTCTTTGTCATCTACATTTAGGAACAATCCACCATAGAGTTAACATACCGTTTAATCGTGCTCATAAGCTTACATTTTTTCACTTATGGCTCCACGATGATACAGTGCAAATGTGAATAATATCTTAATAAATCTGTAAAACCATATAAAATTGAATTAATAAGTACAGTAAACAATTTAGGTTTTTACCTTGGCCCCTTTTCCTCTCAAGTCACTTTCTATTGTAGGCAAAGCGAAGCGACTTCTTGGATAGATTAAATTCTTCTTCCCTATTCACCTAATGGATTATGACCCAAAACTTTTCCGCCAGCTCCTATATCAGCGCGAATCGGAGTATAGGCTTGTTTGGCTCAATTTGAAGCATCTGTCCTCTTTTCTGAATATTGTCCATAAAATGGCATGATTTTTGAATTATTAAAGAAAAAAATTATAATTATATCTGATCGACTGAGTCACAAAGCACAAAGGATAATTTTCACTATATGTTTGAAATTCTAAGCACCCATCTAGTATATTGCCTCAACACCTAACAGTAAGAGCAAATGAGCTTAGATCGTATTCACTAAATGATTAATTTACAGCGTGTGGCCTTGGATCATTTAGCCACACTGCATTTCTTATACTGATACTTGGTATTTCAAATGCAATATTGATTTTTCTTTAAAATGTCAAGGCCTATAATTTCAATATAACCTGAAAAGATGGCCGGCCCCCTGTGCCATTTGTTTTTTGAGCCAGTTATCTGTCATCCCACATCTCTTCAGGGTCAGTGTCACGGTGAAGCATTTAATATCATATGCTCTTCTTGGAATCGTTCAGCATTTTATGGCAAAAGAGTCACTTTAATAGCAATGCAATTGATCAATCACCTTGGCTCTTCACAGATTATGTTTAGTCTAGCTTCAAGGTGCTATAAAACTTGCCAATAAAACTTGGCTCATTTTCTATTTTATGAAGATCAATTTATATTACGATATACAAACCTGCTAAATATCAAATTTTTACAATCAGATTTTATCTTTTTTCCAATATAATGTGCATCCCCTATAGTTTTCAGTATGGTGAAAACTATACTGTGAAAATTCTGCTTTTGCATTAATGTAGAGCTTTCTCTCAAAAATATCCCCATGTGAAAAGGGCGGAGAATAATTTTAGTAAAAAATTGTGAAATTTCTAATTTACCTTTGCCCCCTGCACTAATTCCACGGGGGGTAAGGGGAGGGGGAAATTCCCTACAAGGGGGCAGGAAGGGGCACCAGGGGGCAGCTTCCCCCTTGTGGGGAATCTTCCCCTCCTACCCCCCGTGGAGTTGGTGATTTTCTTCACATGTTCCAATTTACATTGAAAACAACATAGGCCTACACTGTACTATAAACTTTAATGTATGCTTGCCCCCTGAAAATATATGTTTCTCCCCCTGCAAAAAAAAACCTGGTTACATCACTGCATTCAGCCCATCAGTCAGGCCAAAAAAATGTGCATGTCCAGGTCTTCAACAATATTTGGCCCTATTTGGCCCAGGGGAAAATATAATTGAGAACCCCTGATCTCTGAAAAAATGGCTATCAAAGTGCCAATATTTTTGCATAACAGTCACTTCAACCAGAGGCTGTGCCCCCCCCACCAGAACCAAATAAAAACAAACACACAAACAAAAAACAATTTCCCCTGAATACCAAGAAAATGCTCCTATAGCACACCTTACCAGCTCCAGGAGTGCTGCTTTCAGCTTTCCTGATGGCTATTTCAAAACCAAGGGTCTGGTTAGCATGTAAAGCAATATACAATTTGCTTAATTCAACTATAGCCTCAACATACACATTTTCATTGAAATGCCCTTATTTTTAATACTAAGGTGTACATTTTGTTGTCCATAATCTGCCTGTTCAAGTTCTCCCCATAGCTATTATCTTAAAAAGAAATCAACCTGCATCCACAGGTGCTCATTTAGCAGCCTGCCCCTAATTTCCATAAAATAAAATGCTAGTCAATTGACATTGACATAAAGACGCAATCAGCTGGCTTATATTACAGGTGATACCTAAAATGGAAGACTCATTTTTTGGTCAATGGTCATATCACCATGGGCTAAGTGTAATTGGTCCGAGATACTATAAATCATTATGACGTGGAACGAGTATTTAGATCCACTACTAATACACGATATCTGAGCTGTCTTCCTTAAGTGCACAACACAATCTATGGACACATCACAAACAGAGGCAAAAAGCATAATGGTATACGATACACATGCCTGTGGTCCAGAGGTTTTTTAAAAATACGACGTAGTTCAAAAAACCATTCCTGTTTGATTACCCCAACCTCCAGTAGTTACCATAATTGAGTTTTCAATAAGCCATATACACATTGATCTCAAAGCCTTCCAAGCGTTTAACTGCATTTCTGTATTATTATGTTATTTTGATGGGCTTTGAGAAAATTTGATTGTTTTTAAACAAAATTGCCACAGGGAAAATTTCATTTTTTCAAAATATAACAATTCAAAATGGATACTTTCACGTATGAATTCCCAGTAAATATTTTGCAACTGATTAACTTGGCATTTGTGTGATTTTGGCCATTTCTGGAGCCAAATCCTTAAAAATATAAATACCCCCCCCAAAACTGCATTCGCACTTTGATTTGGGGCCTAGTTTACTGCAAAAAACTTATTCTTTATTTGTGGGGGGCTTATCCTCAAAATTGAAATATTCACATAGATACAAAATGAAAGTGCTGTAAAAAATGATGACAATAACCTCTTACCTCTCAATACTGACGGTGACCATAAGTGTTTAACAGGCCATGGAAATTAAAATCGATTAAAATTGTCTGCAGCAATTTAATTAACATCAATGCCAATCAAAGTTGGAAAAATCAGTCAACTGAAAATATTGAAAATGCAGGAGGTTATCTCCAAAGAGGTTCTATATAGATAGAGAGGTAAAGGCGCTACGGTCATTTTTTAGAAATCATTGTCTCGATGTTGTTTTGCCGACCACAAGAAAAAGATAAGTCCAACAATAGAAAGCAAGGGCTGCTCAGCTCTTCCACATTACTGTGGGTGCCGCTTGCATATACACTAATCGGTAGTGATACAAATTGATGGTATGTGTTAGAGGTGGGCACAGGTGTTGTGTAATAATAATAATGAACCTGGATCATTGTGCTTAAGATACTCTTTTTTTCCCATAATGGCAATGCGCGCTTAGGTGAAAAGATTGATTCATTGAGGCGGTTTATTTAAATCAGACGGACTGACGTGTCATTTCATCACTGGTGGCCACTGGGTAGGACAAAAAATTGAACCACCCAATAGCACCCAAACAATCCAACAACTGATATTTGCCGGATTGTTGTATCGAATCTGACATTATGTGTGTATAACAAGCACCCAAACTAATAAGTATTCGTGCAATATTCAAAAATGTCAGCGCCCAGCACGGCGAAACGACTGTTTTGAAGGCTCTCACCCCCTGATTATCTCACTGTGACAAGGTTAATATTAAAGTGAGTAGAGCACTTTTTTGAATAAAGGAGGAGTGCTCATTTAACTAAAAGAACACTATCAGTGATTGAAAAAATATTTTGAAATTTGCAGGAAATAGCTTCAAAGTGAGGATTAAGTCTGTAGCATTTCGCATAAGTTACCTTTTACAGGCTGATAGAATTAGCAGAAAAGGAAGAACACGGGCAGTGTTCCAAGATAGATTCTCCATTCAATTACGTGTTGTAGTAAGGTCGTTCGGACAGTTAATGATAAAATCATCTGATTTCTGGCCTTATTAAGGGTTGATTCGGTCTTATAATTTGCAGGGTATGTTAGGATACCGGTACTTGTTATCGTACATGCAAAAAATCTGATTTTTGATGATTTTCGATTTGCTTGATTAGAAAATACTGATATGTGTCTTTAATGTGGGCTTCCTGATAGAAGCCAATCCCCCCGACGTACCTAAAAAAAAAAAAGTTGAGATTTTTAGATCATATGAACCGTACGTTGGCCTAAGTATAGTATGTGTGCCCCATCTTTGTGCAGATCAATCCGCCAGTTTAAGAAATTCTTAATTTTTTATTTTCTGTCCGTAAATGGCCAGAAAGGAGAAAATTCCAACACAGCGGCCTATGGGGCAGTGTGATACAAAAACATTGGCGCCAATAATACCAAAAGCCATCAGAATCAACTGAAAATTTTGAAACCTTTCTCGGGGATAGCTATAAACCATACAACAAAAATGAAACATAGGCATGAAATGTCCTTTAAGACAGTGTGTAACCATGAGGTGTTTGTTGCTTGCTTGATGTGGTATCATTGGAAGCGGTGGCCGCATGGGGTGATAATGCAAACTCAAAAGTATTTGCACACAGTATTTGAGAGCATGTGTGCGTCCAGTGGAAAAAGCACAGGACTCGTGTTCATTAAAACTTAAAATCGTGAGATGGGGTTCCCACTGTGGTCAAGTGTTTGTGTCCCTTGGGGGCAAGATATTAATCTCAATTGCTCGTTGACCCAAACGAAATCTGGGGAGATGTTTTTGTTATGGGGAATATTACAATCGAAGTGCTGATAGACTTGTGCGCGTGTAAGGCATGTCCTAGAGCAACCTTCAGAGAGCGAAATTATTATGACGATTTCTTGAAGGCAGCGGTAATAGTAATTGGCAACAGCGCTTTCAGCCTGTTTATGGGGATAAGTGCTAAAAAAATTTAGTATTATATTCATTGGAGCGGGTCTGCGTGGGGTGTATACTGCCACTCAAAAGTCTTGCACACCTCATCCAGTTGCAAAGAAGAAAAAACAGGAAAAAAACTATTTAAGACTTGATTTAGAGACATAACTGCTGATGAAACATCAAATTTTAATAGCTTGTCTCCCAAGGACCCTTTAAGAAAAATTGTCACAAAATTATGGCCCATTATGGGCAATTTTGGCTTTCAATTTCCATGATAGCTCAATACATTATGGCAGGCACTCATCATTCAAGTTTATATTTGAGTGTCCTTGACTTCATTCCAAACTCTATTATAACAAACATGTATATTGGTCATAATATGTACCAAAGAGTTATTTTCAAGACCCACTTACATTTTTCTTCAGCTTTGAAAAGGCCAACAACAAGGGAGATTTCCCTTTGTAAGAATCAATCTTATAATTTAAGTATTCCATACATAGTCATTTCACAGCATATGAAATAACATTACCGCTATTTTCAGAACACAGTATTCAAGTCATGTTACCACTATCGGGTTAGGACTGGGAGGCTCCAGTTCTTTATGCACGAACACCATCAAGCCGAGATGAGTCAAAAATCGCACAGAAATGAACTCGATCTATGGTAATTCATAAATGCTGACGAATAAACAATTTGTTCTTAATGTTTCAAGTTATGTAGGTTAGGGTTGCACAAACTAGGTATCGCACTACATAATAAAGTGGACTGGCAGAACTAAGCAGGGGCGGATTTGGGGGGGTTGGGGGCGCACCTGCCTTTTGTTCAGACTCATCGGGCCGTGATGGCGGGCACACGTAGATGCTATAAAAAATGCCTGTTTACTTCCTGATCTCGAAGAATGACGATTACAGGGTGTCGGGCACCATGTAGATGACTGTGTGGGCACCCAGGCCAATGCAGTATCTTGCTTAACACCCTCCCCCTCAGAATTTCAAACCAATTAAAAAAAAAAAAAATAGGGGCCAAACGGCGGCGAGCGCAGCAAGCTAGAAAATTTGGCACCCCTCTATTGAGAAATCCTGGATCCGCCTCTGCTATGAACTAGAAAATCCAAAGGTTGAGTAGTTCTTTGTGTTTCAGATTTTCACTTCTATAGTGCAATGCAAAGCATACATAAATAAGGAGAAAAGGTATTATTTGTTTGGATTGGGCAGGTGAGCAATTTTCATAGGAAACAAGTACAATTTTGAGGAAGGAACAGCAAAGAATAAGAAAGGAAAAAAAAAAAAAAAAAAGGAGAATAGCTTTGTCCATATATGAAACAGTATTTTTCATCCATATCCTAAGTCCCCAGCAGGATACAGTTTACCTTTTACAATAATTCACTGTCTTGGCTTGTAATTTTTGCTATAAACCTCGGGCTATAATCAAATTCTTATTTCAAAAGCAAAAGAAATCTGAAAGCGCACGTTTGATAAGACAAAAGTGGCATCTTCTGGCCGATTAATTTCAAGACGTGACTCTGCTCGGCTGAGTAACTTGCACCAAGAAATGGTTTTAAGGCCCTCGTATGGCTACTACTCTTCTGTGCCAACTTAAGAATCTGGGTATCCGTCAGAACCAGGCTTGTGGGCATGAATACGCAATAGAAAATTCAATGTTCACCTACATTTACTGAAAGCTCTCTTTGGCTAAAGTCTTTTTGCATAGTGTACTATTACACTTTAATAACTCTTTTGACAAATTGTATTTGAAAAAGACTGCATTTCCCTTACATCAGCATCTGTTTAATGCATTGGTGTACAAAGTTCCAGGGTGGCTAGACTCCTTTCCAGACTTGCAGTTAATGTAGAGGGTTTTTATATGGTCCTGAGTATCCAGATGGCAACGGGACAACATGCACTTCATCAATGTCCACAAGCACCCTGTAATATAGGAGTATTTTGTGGGGGTATTTCATTCAGTTCCAATTCCTCATTAATGTGTACTTGATGTAATAAGGGGTTTCTTCTGTAAAATTTGAAATTCTAAACAACTTAAAAAAATCATCTTAAAAATTTGTCAAGGTTTTGGTTTTGTTTTTGTTATGTGGTTCCCAAAAGTCAATGGAAATGGCCGTTCATCTAGAAAGTAAAAGATAAATCTGGTAGGATAACAAGCTCTCCTCTGAAGGTATTTTGTTCAAGGGTATCTATATATAGTCTATCCCACAGGAAAATAAGACCTCATATACTTCACTTTAAATTTTTAAGTTTGCTGTGATAAAATCAATTTGTGCAGAGTTAAGAGTGTAGTGGTTGTTCAGGAGCATATAAAGTAACTCTTGGTTATGGCTTTAAAATAACAGCATGAAAGTGACGACATCACATCATGATCCTACTTCTGGTCGAACAAGGTATATTGCCTCACTAGTATTTAGTATCTTGTGACCCTAACTTTTACAAATAACACTGTTCAAAGACGCCAATCCCCCCCCCGCAAAAAAACGAAATCTCAAATTTTGCACTTACCGTAATTTGCAAAGCATACCCTTATCCAAACCAAAGAAGAGTGTTCCCAAACCTGATTC
Source organism: Ophioderma brevispina (assembly GCA_023653785.1). NCBI lineage: Eukaryota > Metazoa > Echinodermata > Ophiuroidea > Amphilepidida > Ophiodermatidae > Ophioderma > Ophioderma brevispina. Next base: position 33,028 of record JAMKCH010007302.1, on the reverse strand, counting down.
ATTTTGACCACATAAAAATAATTTCTCACACAAGCTTTATCTTTGAACCATAACAACTCTAATCTTCACTTCCATTCAATCAATGTACATGAACATGAATATTTAGCAACATTATTTCCTTAAATGTAATTTAGAACAGTTTTGTATTTTTCTTGAAAACGCTATGAAGTTTAAATGCCACACACAATGCTTGTACTTGCAGCGAAACATGAATTTTTTTTGTTATATTGATCCTTACAAATAAGTCTACAATTCTAAGTATAAGCATACATCTCTCATGGTGCCTAAACCTGCCAAGGAGGAGCAGAGGGCCGATGCAGATGACACTTGAGAGTAAGTTCTCAATTCTAAAATGTTGAAACTGCAAGAGTTTAATACTTTCTAGAAATCCGTCAATGGCCTTAATTTGTATTGCATGCATTTGCCAAAAACACCTTCCACTTGTGTCTATACGTTTATTTTAATATAGATTGTTTATGTTGTTATGCTGTTCTCCATCTGCACTAACTCTATGGCCCAGATGGTGTATTAGTCCATCCCACCATGCACCAGTTTGGGGATATTTCACCTCAATAAGGTCATGTGATCCACAAAAATCCCATTCTTATCACATAAAAACCCCTGACTTTTACACTAATTTTAGCCCACCAAGTGCTAGTACTTAAGGAATTTTTGTCATGATCATGAAGTGTTGTGGTACTCGCTTCCTTTGAAAACTTTCATCCCTATAAAATATCTTACAGTATATGGACATTGCAATGTATGTGTGAATTAGTTCAAAACAACCCCCTCTGTTTTTTGCCATTTGACGTTTCTTGGATGGTTTTAGTCATACAGAAACACCTCTCTGCCAGTCTGCATGCTAATCGAAAAGTATTGCAGTATGCAATAATACAAAGTACATGTGTCTTTGATTGTGAACAAATTGTTTAATAACAATTATTATTTGCTATACTCTGCTTAAATTCCATAGTGTTTATGAAGTAACATATTTTGGAACTTAAAGGGCATCCTTGTTGACATTAAAAATGGGCAGATGGGTCTATCTATGCAATATTTTTGTTAACTACGGTTTTTTTTTGTTCACACAGTATTTGAATACTGGCTAGCATGATGTATAAAACGCAGCTCACGCCATTAAATTCAAGTAATGGTTATTGATAATAATCTGATTCAGTCTTACACTCTTACCCATCTTGTATTTTAATGACTGAATGCATTATTAAAGGCACTATCAGATGATTTGCTAAATCAGAAAATCGAAAAACGAGAGCATCAAGGATGCTGTGGCTTACTCCAGAGGTGTGGCGTGAGTTGTGCAATGAGGGGAAACAACAACCAATTAAGTGGACACTTCCCATATCCTACGGTCCGAACGCATTTTTTCACTTTTCAAAAAATCACGGAGCGGACACCTCGTTTGTTTTTTGGGGAAGGAAACTTGCCCGTAGATCGACAAGAAACAAATAATGCTACCATCTTTTTTGCGGTGATCGTAGGTATGTAGTATTTTCCGAAAAGGATGTTTGGGATATAGGCCTATAGCCAGGTGAAATTTGTTCATTTTAAGGCCAAACAAAATAATCAAGTTTATTCCCAGTAGTAGAAGTCCAAAAACCCTAAATGTACAATGCATTTTTTTATTTTTAATAAAAAAATTGAAAAGGGATCCCAGAAATTGCTCAATTGGCTAAATGGCCAAGTCAAGACAGTTGCAAATCATACTGGGATTGTCCAATATTATTAGTTTATAAAACAAAAATATTGATTTTGGATCACTTGGAGATATTATAAAATTGAAACATTCTATATTCTGTTTTGTCTTCTTCTTAACATGCAAATCTCCTCAGTAAATAAAAGAAAACAAACAAAACAGTAAAATGGCGTCCAAATTAAAGCAGTGGCCCCTACTACTGCAACAAACGTGAATCCCCTGCTGACGCACTTTCCATCAACCACTGTCTCCACCAACCCATCACCTAACCCATGATCCTGTATTCATTCAATTACAGGACTACCATCACATAAACTCCATTCACACCATGGAATACTGACTTTGTCCTTGTCAACCACTGATTTCAGTATTGCATCAACCAGGGGCAGCGCAAACGCTACAAGACTAACTAATATAGGTTAAAAACCTAATTGTTGCACAAGTTATGCTTATAAGGTATGTGGTATATCAGGGATTTTAAACAGTAAAATATAGATGACATGAGGATTAGGAAGGGCTTGTGTAGGCACCAGGGCCAGGGGAGTTAGTACCGAAATTATTGACGTTACTCAATTAAACTGTGTTTTCTCAACTTATTACAACTTTGAAGAAAATGAATGTTCTTCCATTTGACATCTTCCCAATTTTTCAATTTCCAAAAATTGTAGAAGTTAAGAAGTAAAATACATCCTGGTTTGACCTGATATATATGGTTCAAAATGGTCGAGTTATTAAACACTGATCTATGTTTATTCAAAGCTAAATTGCATAGTTTAATAGACGTTCCCCTTCTGTCAGCCACCAACAACTCACCACCAAATCAACCATTTATAAAAGGAAAACATTCCCAACCCTGGTCAACCAGTATTATTCACTGGAGCCTGTAAACCAACGTACTTCAAAAAAAATTGAGTCAGTACAGGATCTCCTGCAACTTTGGTCTTTTTTTTCAATTTTGGCTTTTCTGGCTTTCTTATGCGCGATTCATCTGATATGTGACCCCGGACCATTTTTGCGGAGGTGAAAAATTCAATGAGGGCGCAGGGATTCTGTTTGGCATCTGTTATTGTGAGGAATGTCAGTGCCTGAAATACACTATTGTGCATTTCCCATACATGAATGAAATTGTATTTATGCAGGGAGTGGGTTATATAACCGGAGTCCTCCCAAAAAAATCGGTGTGGCACGTGCATTTGAATTCTTCTATTTTCCCGGAAGAGCCCTCTCCGACTTATTGGAATGGGTCCAAAACTCCAGGGGGACAAAGGTATCAACGGGACGATTATCATAAACCTGTAACCGGGGGGGGTGGATTTGAGGCCCAAAAAAAGCTCCGGTGGGATCCCCAACCGGGCACACTGACCGCATGATCGTTACAAAGCTTTGCCAAAACGCGGAAAAATATGGCACGCCATGGTGGTTTAATGACAATGGTTACCCATCTTATGGTGGTTTTCTATCCCTTGGATAGGATTTGTGATCCATGATTGTACGCAAAAACTGGATTACAACAGGGGTTACATCTGATGGCGCTTCTGGTGTCATTTGTCCGCGATTTTGGTATTAACGATATTACGGTCAGTACACAGTTGAGTGAGCCCACCGGGGAAAAAATGGGGTCTCCGAAATAGTTGTCAGAAAATTTCGAAAATAAGCTGCGATCTCCCTTAATTCCCAGCTCTTTTTTGAGGGGTTTTGACAGAAAATTTGGTAGAATGGTGGAATTTTGGACATGAAAAGTCGGGCTCTGGAAATGGTCCTTAAATGGGGCGGTCACTGGGAAACCTAGCTGGTAACGTATCTAATGCTGGAACTGAAAAAGAGCTGAAAATGAGGGACTTATAAGTGGTATTACCATAACCACTTCCTCCCAAGGTGAGAACTCCCCCCCCCAAACTGGACTTTATGGGTGGTGGCGTGGGCCAGACCCCACCATTTGAAACAGGGGGAAGGTGGAGGGACCACAGGGGGACCAGGACATGGAATGGCCAAGGCACGCACACACGCACAATGCCACACAGGCAACCACAACACACACACAAAAAATGTAAACATACACAATAGTTCATTAAATAATTAAGTGGCATTCAAAGGAAAAAAGAATAATGGGAGTGGGTACGAAAAAGAACTAACGTGGAGAAAGGTAGACATGGGGTGGGAGAGGGGTAACCATAACTCATGTGTGCCAAAATCAGTTATTGCACTACCTATAATACCTAGTGTAAAATAACGAGGGCATGCTCTATATGAAAGAACTGCAGAGTGTAAGGGTCACTCTAGCCAAAACCTAAACATCCAGGCCGCCTACACATAAAGCACATGTGGTGTATACTTGACAGTTACTGACCGTGATGTCCAAAAAATGGTGCCCTGTTCTTGGTAGAGACCTTACTACAATCATGCTAAAGAGTCGCCAGACACATACAGGAACCAAGAGTATTGACTATGATTTTAGTCTAACAAGAATGTGTTACAAGGGTTACAAGTGTACCCCATTTTCTGTGCGTTTCTTGATAGTTATGACCTGTTTCTTTCGTGTTATGTATTCAAAGGGGGGTGAGTTTTGGGCCCTATAGAGACCTTTTGATCAACTCCTCCATTAAACTGTTTGTTTTCATACTGTGGAGTAGTAATGGGAAATAAAGTTTGATGAAACATATTGATCTATACCAGCACTCTCTGATAGACGTTACTTCGTAAGCCAAAAAATCATCAAAAATCAGATTTTTGCTCGTCTGTAACAAGTATAGGTATCATAACCATATCCTGCAAATCATATGACCAAAAGCAACCTAAAAGGGACAAAATCGGATGTTTTAGTAGTATTGTTCCATTCGACAATACATACTACACGTAATTGAATGGAATTCGTATCCTTTGAAAAACTGCAGTTTCTTCGTTTCGTTCAAATCTATCAGTTGGAAAAGTGGGAAAAGGTAACATATGGAATTTACAGGCCTTTATTCTTCACTTTTAAGTTTTCCTGCAAAATTTCAAAGATTGGGACTCTTTCGGATGTGAAAAAACACTGACAGTGTCTTTAGAAGCACTTCTCATTAGATTAAGGTTTAGTTTTAGAATGAAAAATTTATGAAGTTTATTCCCATTTGTATATCAGTTGATATCCTACATCACTTCTTCTGTTGCCCAAGAATTGTTATGGACCATACATAGTATATCGAAAACAACAATAATATAAACAAAAAATCCTCTTAAGGGTTGGGGTACCTGATGACAACCTTGTCCTCACTTACTGTTCAAAAATGAGATTTTAAATCAGAAGAAGGTTCATAAATTTTTCGCTACCTCAATGACATTTAAGGCCAGAAAATGTTTCCTTGTGATGTTATGAAAAAAAAAAATGCGTTCAAAAGTGGCCGACCAGTGTAAGTAAAACACACACAACACACACTGATGTCCTATGGGCCAATTAGTACATATTATGTTTTGAGAAGAATCTTCATCCTATATTACTATACACATGATGGGAGAAGGAGAGGAAACCAATAAAAACACACTTATCAAATAACTCTTGTACACTCTCTCGAAACTTTGGTGTCCAAATACCTCCACCATTTGGATCATCACCCGTAACTTCATTAATTTTAAACAGAACGCATTCCTATGCAGTTTATGTCTGTGCCTCCTGGTAACGAGACAGTATTAAGCCGCATGCGTACATGAACCCAACTGGTAAAACCCGTCTTGTTATTCATTACGGTGGCCAGCCATGTTCGCGTAAACACGGCATAATGTCGCGTGAGGGCCAAGGATTCAGGCTAATGATGTGACCCCGGAAGTATTTTGGAAGCGTCAAGTGTAGCGTGTGCACATGAATTCCGGTCATGTCAATTTTGCATCGATCATGTCAAGGACGTGTTTGTTTTTTTACCTTGCGAGATGGCTCATTCTTCTGCTGTTGGGAGTATGATTTTCAACAATACATGGAAGGCAAGTAACATTGGCCCTGTGCATGTAAATTTTGTCTGTGCATGTCAATTTTTGTGCAATTCAGCCTATTTTCAAGGAAAAGTTATAATTGTGCATGTAATTTTAATTTCATCAAATCGGACACCCCCTGCTGCAGCCTGAGAGTTACAGCCGCCCGCACCCCCCAGCGTCTCGGCCAGTAAAGATTTTCAGGTCAGGTAAAGCATAAGGTAATCGCTTGATCCAGTGTCAGTACAGTAGCAATGTGGCCATGCATGGTACATAACTCAGACTGAGTCATGAACTTGTTCAGACAGTTGTTGTACTCGCGTCTTTGGTAGGCCAGAGCAACTCGCGGAATCTTGAAGCTGAAACCCCCCCCCCAATTTTTTGTTGACGTCCGCACGACGACGGAGATAATTAACAAACTGGATCTCTATAAAACATATATCGCGATAAATCCGTCATATGAAGAGTGACTGGTTGTAGAGTGGGCGGATTGTTATTTTCGACAGAGACAATATCATTGGAATATCACCGCCCAAGTCATTAACTGGCCAAGCTAAATGAACTGTGACTGTGTATAGTAATATAGGACACAAGATTCTCAAAAACATAATAATGATAAAATTAGATTCTTGTTTTCCCCAATACCCAAATTTATTGGTCTCGCTATGAGTTGTAAAAATATTGGGCTCGCCTGCGTCTCGCCCAATATTTTTTTCAACTCATAGCTTGACCAATAAATTTGGGTATTGGAGGACTTAAAGAATCCAATTTTATACCACATTTTGATTCGATCTTTGATGGACCAATAAACAACCTCAAAAATTGAAAGGTGTTTTTTTGACATGGGCTTCATTTGAGGTTGAGAAATATCAAATGAAAAATTGAACATGGAATCTAGCTAGTCCCCCACCTTTAAGTGTTTTTAATTACTCCAAGTGGGTATTTGCTATTTCACAAGAACCAACCTGGCCTTGTAATGACTAGGAACTTCATCAATGAGTAATGTATGGTCAAGAATACCTCAAATTAGAGAAAGCCTACAGTCTACTTTTTTGTTCTACAAGCAGGGATCAGGAGTGTGGTTACTTTCTGAAATTGAGAATCTGGCTTATTGAAATTGTAGTATATTATAACCGGTGCATAGGCAAGCGGCTAGCCGGGTTCATTCCAAAGGTGGCAAACTTCCCGTAGGTGCAAAAAAGTCCCAATCACAGGCAAAATTTCCCGGTTGCCACACACCAAAGGGGTGCAAATAGGGCTGATTAGCATTAATCTCCATCTTTCCTTCCTTCCCCTAACTATGCCATTGCCACCGGCTACAAAACTGTTACTTACCAATCAGTTCCTCTTTCAGTAGCTATAATTTACGATATTAACCCTTAATTAAAAGTTCAAAATATTTTCAATTCAGAGGTTAAAATGCAATTTAAAATGAGTTCAAACAGCCTAGTCTTAGGTTTATGGTTTTTTAAAGGCTGCAACAAGAGATTTCACGTCCAGCTATATTTTATGATGTCATATAGATAGACACTCAAAAGATTCACTACCTTTTTATTTGGATGCAAAATAACCTTAAAATGAAAACAAAAGGGACTTGTATATGCTTATATTTCATAGAAAAAATAGGCTGAATTTTGTATTTGCTCCTATCGAAATTAGAAATTTCACATTTTTGTACCAAAGAAACAGTTAACAGCTTAAGCCTTTTCAGCTGGGGATATTTTGAAGAAAGCTTTAGACCCAGTGCAAAAAAAATCTGAATTTTCATATTTTTTTAGGGACACCTGTGTTTGAAATCCTCGCGGTGCCCCTTTATGATGTGCTTAAAATACTAGTACTACAAGTTAAAACCCGCAAATAAGATCCCCTGGCAGAGACTCTAGTTGGTGGATTTAATTTAAGTGAGCCTGTTAAGAGAGTACTTTGCACAATATTCCTGGAAATAAAGCAGAAAACTTGGTAAGAGTTAGTTTGCAACAGATTTTTAAGGGCATATCTGTACTGTGTTCCATTAGGCAGGTGGGGGGGATTGCGCTCCACAAGCAAAAGCCATCTGTTCCTATCTAGAGCAATTCTTATGTGTGCCCTATGAAGGTGCTGCCATCTATGATGTCATCTTGCCATCTCTTCCTTGCGTCCTTCGCCGGTCTGTACCAATGAGGATCTTATTCAGGGAGAATAAGAGCGGGAAAGTCTGAAAACACAAAGTAGGGACCTTTGTTGTGAACTGTTGGCTTACACAACTGTCTGTCACGCAAAGTAGTGGTATGGGGTACTAAGGTCCTGATGGTGGCGAGTGTCATCAGATTGGGGATGAGGGCGCTGTCTGAAGGGTACATGTGAGACAGATCGCTGATGACAACACCATTTTGCTTAGACAAAATTCCCCCTTTTACTGGGATAAACGTGAAGAAAATTGGGGGGGGCATTCTGGTGCATTCCTTGAAAATCGGTCAAGAACTGACAATGTATATCATTTTAGACAAAATTGGAACATGTCACCTGGATAAGAAATACTTAACTGTGCTTGCAACTTGGATACTAAAAGTTTAAAAATAGTTCCCATCTACAATATTATGTAAGATCCTGATGAAGGTAGCCCCCTTAAGGTATTCTGAAATATAGTCTATAGATAATAAGGCCGGCAATAAACTAAAACTTTCTTTACTCAAGTATTGACATAGGATATCGACAACAGTATATGACGCATCCCACTAAAGTGCCTACCCAATGAAAAGACAATATTGTGACGAGTACTTGACCCATGTGATGAAAATGTCAACACACTTTCACGTAGGTGTACTGGGATGATTCATATCATTGAACTTGATACAAGATGTGCATTTCAATACATGAGGTGTTTGTAACTCACCCCTTTTCAATGCTATTACATACTTTGCTGAACATTTTAAAATGAATAGGTCTACGGTGTCTAAAATTAAAGTTTGGAAATCAAGCTCAATAAGAATCAGACTTCAAGACTATTATAACAACAAGAAAGTTTTTCAGTCGAAACATTTTTTAGTGGTCAGATTCCTGTATGGTTTTTTATCACTTAAGAGGGTGTTTTGAGTCAATCCCACAATTGCACAGTTTGGGAAATTTCACCTCAATAGGGTCAGTTATTAAATAAAAATCATATTCTCTTAAACACATAAAAAACCCGAATTAACATAATTTTAGCAACAAAGCGTTAGTACTTGGGAAATTGTTTTTGGCTTGATTATGAAATGTTTTTGGTTCTTAAACTTTTGGAACCCTTTTATCTAAGTACTGACATGGTTGAGTAAGTCAGTCTAGGCACATTGCAATGCATCTCATGGGATTGCGTTCAAAACACCCTCTGGTATCACTTGCATTGATATTAATGATAAACTCGTTAGTAGTATCAAATATTGATGCATGTGGGCAAACAGTAAATACAGCAGCGATGTTAAACATTTGATTTTTTTTTTCTAACTTCATGGTTGAAGCCAAGCGGAAAAGGAAAAAATTTACACATCGGAAAGAGTAAATATGTTTATATTTTTTGGGCCACAAATATAAACAGATATGATATTTTTTGGTAATGCCATGCAATGGAAATCAATTTTTTGCACAGCTCAATCATGTAATCTTTATTCATCTTTCTCCCTAGCTTGCACATTTTAGCGTGAGACTCAGATCAAATTCATAATTTATTGCCTACTACTATTGAAAGAATTATATTTAGATGTCAAAGGGGGAGGGTTAAGACCCAATTGAAGCCTCCTCCACCCTTGCCTTCACACTTAGATTAGGGTTATTCATGCAGTTATACAAATTAAACATGATTCTTTAATCTGAGATTTTGGGTTTGAATCATCATGATGGCTATTTGGAGATACAATATTACCAAATAAATTTTAAACTTTAGCCCTTATGTCAAATTTAGTCACATGTCCCGTATTTCAACTTGTGTATGCGAATAGGTAACTGGTCATGCATCACAACCTGAATAAAGTTGGCAATTCTCTTAGTAGATAATGGACCTTATTAAAGGCGGAACGAGAGATTTGAGACATCCATGAAGGGGTCATATGTAGTGAGTTCTTATAGTTAAGACACTCAAATGTTTCTTACTTGTACTTGGCACAGATTGTCTTCACAAAGTGAAAACAAGGTGATTTTTATAGCTTAATAGTTTCAATAGAAAACATAGGGCTGAATTTCGTATTTGCCTATCACAAAATAAATTCACAATATTTTGTACCAAAGAAACAGTTCTCAGCTTAATCCTTATAGATGGTGATGTTTTGATATAAAGGTTTTTCACCATTGCCAAAATCAGATTTTCACATTTTTCAGGACACTCTGTTATTCGAAATCTCTCGTGGCACCATTTAAAACTAAAATTAATGTTCCAGATTGACTCTGACAAGAACCTAATTGATCAATAGTTCGGCTACTGCTCCCCCCCCCCCCCCCCCCCCACCACCCAGGTAACCATGTTTTTCCTTCATTCGATCTCTTGCCCATCATTTAACCCTAATTAGGAAATGCTTTCGTTATAGGTAACCCAACACTCACAACGTACTTGCACTGAATTGAAAGATGGTGATCGCTATTTCAATTAACCTCTTCATGACCTCTGAAAATATCTGATAAGAATAAGTTAGATCCGAAAAAAGAACCTTGTAAAACTACAAAACATTTAGGTCCACTTTGTATCAAGTATCACGTGTGATGAAATATGATATGCTGAGGTCATCGACACAGAAATGATGTGAACCCTGAGATTATATAGGCAAATATAGGGAGCTAAAAATGATACCATACAATCATAGAAAGTTACATCACTAACAGCTTCATAATTCATAACCAACAGCTAGCGATGAAGAGTTACAGAATTTCAAGGTTCTCGGATTTCGCGCTTGCTATATTCAAGAATTATATAAGCTGTGGGCCACTCAGACCTTTGACTTCATCAACTATATAAGGGACCACTTGGTGCACCTATGACACAAAAGTTGTGGTTACAAATTGAACTTCAAACTGTTCAATTGAGGTCAATTTTTACATTTTTAGCCTATTTTTCCCCAAAGTTGGACCTCACCATGTCCTTTGACCTGGCAATGTGACCTTTTGACCTTGGCACATAACCTCTGACCTCATCAACCATATGCGGGAGCCCGTGGTGCACCTATGAACAATTTGGTTCAAAGTGACTTCAACTTTCAATTGGTCAATTTAAAAAAAAAAATTAACATTTTAGTGACACACATACATACATCCACACTAGACAACATGCACAACGGATTGCCAAGTAGTCCTGCCAGCTATATAGCTGGCAGCTCACCAATAAAAGATCAGAAAAACCAATTAGATGCTCTTTGAGGTTATGATGGAGAAGTGTCCTGGAGCAAGATTGGTGGTCAAAAAACAATGCTGCATATAGCAATAAAGACAAAACACCAGTGCGCATTTTTTTCGATTACTTTAATTTCCTAACATCTCGCTTCCATGCCACAATTACATTGTGTCAATAGTGAACTGTTTCATACCAAGGGGGACTCTCAAATACATATGAAGTGTATCTTGCAAGTAGCCACTTAGGATGATAGAATAGAGAGCCTACTGATCATTAGTGTAGCCATGCAATCTGGTGAAGACAACAAATCATATATATTTATTGACTGTTGAATCCTTTCTAGTGCGGATTTTTATCATTTGTGACAGTTATCTATTTATCTTTTATGTGGGAATGAACTTGAACAATCAAACATATAGCCATAATTAGGTGACTGAAGTGAAATGACAGTCTTGGCCAAAGTACGGTATTGTCTTCAGAATACCAGTAAGAGTGGGCGAGAAGGCCATGGCAATCACATAGCAGGAATGATTTACGGGTGTGCAGATGTCCCCAAATTTGGGCCCCTTTTGAAATAGCTTGCATGCAAATAGTTTAAGTTCACTCACTAAAAAAGTCCTTTGAACATTGATAATGAATTCAAGACAAAAGGAGAGAGTATCTCTTCCAAATTGTTTGGTACCTTCAACATTTTCTTCGAACAAGTGGATATTTGGTGAATTGGGATGTATCTTGCCCCTAGGTAATGGGCTGAGCATTTATATGAACTAGCTCATAATTTCACTCACCGCCAATTTTTAAATTGAGGGGATGAAATACTCTTGAATTTTGATTGTCACTCTTTGAAAAAAAAAACCAAGGGACTCGTACTGTACGCGATATGTCCCCGTTGAATGTCGCGTATCAATAACATGCGATTAAATGCAAACTAAACATCCACACACTCCCCAACACCTTGCAAACACCCCACCCATCCCCAACACCTGCAAAACCCCAACCCTCCCCAACACCCAACCTTAAAACCCCACAACACCCACCCCTCCCCACACCCCACAAATCCCCAACCCCCCCTCAACACCCCACCCACCGCAACACACACCCACACCAATACCCCATAACACGCTCCCCAACTCAACCGCAAACTGCCACTCCGCTTCACAAAACACCTGAAACAACACTCCACCCCTACGCAACACCTCACCCACTTTACCAAACACTCCCACCACCCTCCCCAACACTTTCAAACCCCCCCCAGGAACCCCGCAACACCCCCTCCCTAACACATGCAACACAACAACCCCTCTAGCTCAACACAACGCACACAAACACCCCCTCGCCAAACCCTGCCACACCAACACCCTCCCCAACAACACCCCACAAGACTAACTACCCCTCCCAACACACCACCCCCTCCCCATGGCATAGTGAGTCCATGTAGCGAAGATTTTGCCATCCGACGTACGTGTTTCTGAGATACAGAATTACGCATATTTAATTAATTAGCTCATTTGCATACCTAAGCCGTAAATATCACATCACTTTAAAATTGCAAAAACGATTGCGCCATGTAGGGATTTAATGCAGCACCAGGGAATTTTGAGTACCGTATCCATGATACAGTTGTCAAAAATATAGCAATTATGCTGTTTTTGCATATTAAAGACACTATCGTGATTATCGAAAATAGTCAAAATCACTAAATATTGCTCAATAGCTTAAAAGTGAGGCTAAGTCTGTAGAACTCTCGTAAGTTACTTTTCCAACTGAAGAGTGACAGAAAGAAAGAATGGCAGTGTCCGAATCTCCTCAATTACGTGTTTAGTAAGCGTCCGTTCGAGGGCAGAAGGACTAAAATTTCTTCTTTGTTCTTTTGGTGCTTTGGTTCTTATCATTTGCAGGGTATGTTAGGATACCTGAAACTTGTTACAGACATGCAAAAATCTGATATTGATTTTATTTTTTCGATTTTCCGGATTTAGCCAAATCACTGATAGTGCCTAATTACCGTGTTGTTCCTAAAAAATGCCCCTGCTCTAATAAAACGCCCCACTACGATTTTTGGATGAAACCAATTAAAGAAAATGAGTCTGCTTACCTAAATCACATGATTTAATGGGCCGGGACTGTCGTACATGGTAATATAATTGCTGTTGTGCACAGTGTATAGTTAATAGTATGGGAACTTGAACTCTCGGAGGTGCGGGGGAAAAACAGATCACCCATGCTCGTTGTTTTTTTTTATTTGTATTATTGTACATCAGCGAAAATAATGCGCGTTGAAGGGATTCTTGACTTTCCATTTTGCCTGTAATAAACGCCCTCCCTTCTTGAAAAATGCCACGCCCCCGGGCCATTTATTCGGAAAAACAGTAAGCTCATTTTCATAACTCAATTTTGCCCAAATATGCCCAAAAGTAATCAGGTAAGAACTCTTCAGTTCAACTTCCCTTCCCACCAAGGGTAACATCATTAACGCTTTACGGAACCCAGAAAACGTGTACACATGCCTTGAAGGCAAATTTTCATAAATGATGCAAATTTTAGATACTTAATTAGCATATTTTATGCCCAAAATCTAATCAGTCGAGAACTCATCAAACCACTTCTTTCCACAAGTTGCTAATCATTGTTGCCATTACGGAACTCCAGATAATTAAACGTATACAACATGGGTTAACTTTTTATCACAGACGGTATGGGAAGAAAGAACGCGTTCGGCACCACACGGGGACAATAATCCAACCAGTGGAGTCACCTTTCAATTGTGTTCTCAGAGTGACAGTAAGTAGGTTTGACTCTTCAGAATGACATTTCACTCTTGAGAATTTGCCCAACGGTGGAAATACCTATGAGAAAAAAAAAAAAAATGTGAAATTTCTGTAAATCAAACCTATGTGTAGATTTTATTTAGTGACCGTGCCCCAAAAGCCATTTAATATGCACAGGCACCCAGTGGCGGTGCCACAGGGGGGCATGGGGGCTTTTCATCCCAATTTTTTTTCTTTTACCCCTATTTCCCCCCTGGTGAAAGAAAAATGAGGGATTTTTGGCAAAATTTGGCTATTTCCTATTGGGGCCCAAAAATCACCAAATTTGGGGGTGGAAAATTAGCGATTTTGGGCCAAAATTGGTGGAAAAACATTCAAAAGATGTGGAACTGTTACCCGGTTTCCACCGCCAGGAATTCACTTAGCCACCCCGCCACCCCCACCCCTTTTGTTGACAGATATAACACTCATAAATATCACTTGCTCCCTTCTTGGTCCCCCACAATCACACACACAAACAACATAATAAATAGAAGCTTGCTGAATATAGATCCTCCTTTACCAAGTTAAAACAACTATTAGGTGATACTTGACACCACAAACTTATGCTGTAGTGGACAGGGATAAACAAGTCCTTTTACGTTCATTAAGGGTGACTTCAAGACTTCAAAATGCCGGTGTAGACGAATATGGTGGTTGAATGTATTTCATTGTTTAACCACTAACAGTATCTCTGATTGGTCATTACAAATATGTGCGTGATCAAGCAAAAAATGAGTCAGAAGTCGCCAAAAAAAAATATTGATTTGGAGAAATGGCCAAACAAAGGAGAAAATGTCTTTTGGTTCCTATTGTTTTGCAACCCTTCAACTGAGTAGGCCAATGAAAGCAATGTTATGTTTCCCGTAACATTTTTTCTAAATCATAATGAACGGCAACTATTTCATTTTCATCTTAATTATCTTAATTGTGCCAGTAGTAACAGCCATTTCACCAACCTCAGCATGTTTTAAATATTACAATATTGTGTCAAAACCACCACTTACATTTAGAAATTATTTTGCAACATGTTTCGTTGTTTAAAATACTGCTAAAATTCACATCACCACAGATGTGAACGCAAGAGAAAACCTTGTTATTATTTCTTTAAATACAAAAATAATGAACTTTTTCGAGATTTCAGATCTCAAATGCAGGGCAGAATCATAAATGCGGGCGGGTTACGGAAAAAAAAATAACATTAGACTTTCATACTACACATTTATGTCTTTGAATTAATTGGTCAATTTAAATCGAGGGTTTCAGCAGAAATGTAGCTTTTAATATGTTTTGAATACACTTACATTCTTCTTCTTGGGTTTTCTGTCCATAAGTCATCGTTGGACTTGTGGTGTTTGTCGGACTTTCATTCTTTATCTCAAACTGAGTAAGCTATCCGGGCCGCGTGTATATATGATACGGGCGCTACCATAACATGGCCCTCTTTTTTTGAGACTGGGGGGGATTGGGACAGTCAGGGGTTACACCCTACTTCTATTCGACATGACTCTGCGATGTACATGTACAGTTGTTGTGACTCTCTGTTACACGGCGACGCACGGCTTCTTAACGTTCCCTCCGAGGACGGGATGCTTTAATGACATTGCCCAATCCAGTGAACCATGGGCGGGAGAGCGGCGTATTCTGTATTTAATCAATTAGCTCGTATACAGATAAAATCCAGAAGAATTGAGCACCCGAGTTAAAATCCCAGCAAGTAAATCCCATTCTGGGGTTTATTGAACATTCGGGATTTTTTGGGTATATTATTTGCGCCACAGGCAAGCACCCTAACCGCTAGACCACCGCTATCCCATTACATTGATAAGTGAAAAACTCGCGGAATTGGACCACCTTCAGACTTTATTTGGCTTGATCAGTCACATATAAGATGATCAACCGCTGAGTAACAATCAAAAATTGATCTTCTATATATTTGTACAACCTTAAGCTTTTTACCATGTCTCCGATTGGTTTAAATTCACCATATAATCTAGTATGACCAATTAAAATCTTGCCAGTAATTTTTCAGGGGTTTAAAGCAATAGAAACTAGTTCCAAACAGAAAGCAATGGGACAGAACCAGAAGTGTGCAAAATAGCGGTTGAGGTGGTTTAATTGTACCCCTTGACCATTTTGATTCATGTTCAGTTTTTAGGTGTTTAAGTTTATTGTTTACCCCTTTTTCATGGAGGATTTTGGCAGTTGTAAAGCACCCTGAGAGATTCCAGATAACTAATATGGACTCATATGACAGTGAATTTATACAAAGAAAATGTACACATTATGTAAATATACTTTTCTTACTTGACTATTTGCTACATAATTCCTTATAAGTATAAAAAAAAGCAAACATTAAATTGCTTACTTATTCAATATAAAACCACCAGGCTGAAATTTGTTATTGGAGTACACATAAAAATAGGAATTTACAATGTTTGTACCAAAGATAACAATGAACACCTATTTATAAGATATATTTTTCTGTGTTTTATGGAAATGAGTCATCGCTAAACAAACTTAATTCCAAAATTTCTTTTGACATCCGATTATACCATTTTAACATGAGCACTAATTGTATGTATTACAACAGCCCATAGGTTACGGCATGGTTACTGGTAACCGTACTAAATACCCGTAGTATCATAATGGAATAGAGTTCAGTCAAAATATTTTGCGTCTTCCAATATTACCAAAATCTCAGATTTGATAGGGTGAGTGGTGGAGTCGAAGGCTGAGGATCGGGTGGTACCCCTTTAACTCTTTCAGAAAGGGATATGTTTGAAGATAAGCACATTAGCTCACATTGGTGCAAAAATCAGGGCTTTCACATTTTCTAGGGTCACATAAGAGAAATCTCTTAGTGTACCTTGAAGTTGTTATTATTATTCAATAAAAATTGAGTAAAATTTGTAAAATTCTTTAAAGGGGCGTGTTCCGATCGTCTTTGGGACCCCCCTGATTTACCCGGAAGTAGTATCGATTTTGATATCAGATGAAAGGCCGTATTTTTCTCATTGTCGTCCTGCAATTTGAGCCCTCGAATCCATTTCAATCCTAAGATATAAACAAAAAACTGCCGTTTTAGTGGTTAACCACTTTATTAGCACAGTATTGAATAGGGCTTTGCAACATGCATTATTGCGTCTACCATCAAAACCGCAAGTTTGTTTCCCACGGTACTTGATGGGGTGTATGTGCAAGTTCCAGGCTCTCATATCAAGTAGAGAACACAATACACATAAATCAGAACAACCACCTTTAAATAGGAGAAAAATATTTATAGGAATTTGAATGAAACACAATTTTCAATTTCCTCAGAATTTGGCATAATTATGCATGCAGTGTACATGCTCACTAAAAAAAGACTTCCTGGATATTTGTGCCCAGAATTGCCACCAATTAACACCTGGGTCATACAATTAACTAGTTATGGTTTATGAGACATGATAAAATCCATTTCAAGCAAAACCTCACAATTATCACCCTGCACAGTCTTTGGGGAACAACTTTTCAATTCAAATCCTAAAGAGAGAGTGAGAGACCTGCTTAGAACATGGTGAGAATCACACTGCCCAATTACAGTCTACCTTTAATAGCGGAAACTCTCCTGTGCACCGACTTTTCTCCCGAGTCTCTCCCCATGACAGGAAACTAGACTCATCACAGCCAGCCTTGCCAACAGTGAATCGCCTGGGATAATATTACCACTCTCTGGGAATCTCCGCATCCACCCAGGGATAATACCGACTCCATCCGCGCTCAAATCACTGCGTTCTATCGAGTGATGCTGAGAAACATCAATATCCTCAAGGTGACCGGCAGCTTCTAGGACTTTTAAAATATCCTGTTGTGTGTTTGTAGAGGCAGTGAACGCCAGGTAAAATCGGTTGTATATCTTAAGGAGTTGGAAAACAAATAGCCGTAGGTGTGAAGGCATCTTTTAAAGACTTTTCTGTCCTTGAATCAATCTTTATTAACGTCTTCATGTGCAACATGAGTGATGTTAAATGTCATTTTCTTCACAAGTTCACAATGTTTGGACTCATGTAATGTCACGTTGCAGAGGTAGTACTTTTAACAAACAGCAAAGTGAGACCTACTGCAGTCTTGATCATTTTAATCCATAAGTGTGTAAATTGTCTTGCTTTATGCAAGGATGTGCATCTAATAACACTTCCCTTCTCTGTGATTTACTGCTTCAACGAATTCCAATGCAAGGATGATGTTTGGAATATTCCTTGAAGCAGTAAATCACGGTGAAGAGTAGCATGGGACACAGCAGAGTTTTCTACCTTAAAGGTTCATGGACACAACTGAGTAGATATTTCTTATTTCTTACATTTTTGTACCTCAACAGTATCCTGATCATATCTCAATACCGAATTTTTTAAGTGAACATTACAAAAGTGTTAAATTTCAAGGATAAATAAACCCAAACTGAGAGGTCCTTCTCCTGTTTTCACAAACGTGCGCAAAATGATGGAGTTGGCTTTGACCTGGAATTGACATAGCCATGACGTTGTAGTAGGCATTTGATTTTGATAGTGAGAAAAAGACACACCCCTTTCGCAAGTTTTGTTCAGTCTGCAAGGTCTAGGGTATGCCCAAATGAAAGGTTGAGTGCCCCCCACCCCACCCCCCATATCAGATGATGGCAGCCAAGCCTCGTTCAAAAATAGCAACTCACCAAAATTAATAAAAATAAATTGGGGCTGAAACCACAAACTAACTTGGGCACTTTGATGTCAAGAGTGTTACCATGGCCCATTTACGACTTCATCCTTATCCATATATAAATATTAAAAAATAACCCTAAGAGTGAAATTGATTCCTCAGCTGCAATGGTTTTGTAAGAAGAAAATTTTGCTGATACAACATAGATATTCAAGATTTTTGGTTTACTGTTAAATCAATGACAACATCTAAATTTGGTATTTTGTGGCTGCCACCGCTTGGCATGCATCAGTATTTGTAAGGGCTACGAAGAGTTGAACTGGGCCATAGATGAAAACATAGGGCGCTCAATTTAGAAATCTGCACGATCCATAACCTTATCCTACTCAACTTTAACATAAAAAGTTGAGATGTTTATAATCTAAACTGTTAACCTATAATTGTATGTGTGCCAAATTTCATATGAAGAATTGATTGATAACCTTGGCAAAAAATCATCTGTAAATGGAGAGAATTACAACATGGTGGCCTGGGCTCTGAGGTACAGTAATACAACAATCACAATTGCTTATATCACAAGGTGGATCTTCAGAATCAAATAACATTTTGAAAATTAGCTTTTTTACAGACATTTTAGAACAATCAACATAAGATTTCATCAATAAAATTTCACAACTTTTTTCTTTGATTTGAAAGAAAAACAATTCTGTAGATTTAAAGCACTAACTGAACAGCTTTGTTTTAGTTTAAAGGTGCTTGTTCTGATAGCCTTTGCCCCCGATTTATCTGGAAGTAGTATGAGTTTTAAAATCAGATGAAAGGCCATATTTTTCCTATTGTCGTCCTGAAATTTTAGCCCTGAAATACATTTCCTCGCAAAGACAGAAACAAAAAACAGCCATTTTGAATATGGCTTTGCAATATGCAATATTGCTTCTACCATAAAAACTGCAAGTTTGTTTCCCACAATACTTGGTGGTGTATCCAACTGCCAGGCTATCATAACAAGCAGAGAACAAGATACACTTAAATCGGAACAAGCACCTTCAGGACCGTACGCAGGTATTTTTAGGGGGTGCGGGTCTTCGAAAAAGTGGACCTAACCCCCTAAAAATGGTCCTTTTTGAACATCTCAATACCAAAAAGTGGACTTTGTCATAGTTTCTCTAAATTTTGTTCAGCAAAAGGTGGACTTTTTCCCTTTTGTGGAATTTTTTAGGGGGTTCAACTACACCCTCCTCCTCCTACGGGCCTGAGCACCTTTAAATTGGTTTCTCTTTAAATTTCACCCCATGTAGGAAACAAATTGCAATGCAAGCAATTCCCTTTACCCATTTATTGGCAGTAACTTGGGTGCATTACACTTTTAAACTTCAAACATGAGTGTGTAATCCAAGCACATGCTGAAAAGCTGGAAATCCTGCAAAATCACCCCAAACTATGAAAAGGTTACTTAAGTTCAACCATGAAAGCCACAACTAGGCTTCTTTTTAGGACAAGGTCATCGGCAATGATCTATTTCCAGAAGGAAGAAAGAAGAAAAGAAGATTTAAGGGAACTCCTCATCAAAGTTGAAAGGTGGTTACGGGGAGTTTCCTGCCCATATACAAACAAGTGAATTACTCCCGGTTTCTTAGAACACTCTGATGAACCGGAGGAAATTGCTGCTAAAAGAGAAAAAACAGGGTATGGTGTTCCATGGTTTTATTGTTACCATGGATACCTAGGAACTGACTAGTTTTTTGATCCAATGTATGTTAAATAAAAATACTTTGGTAGCTCAACCCTGGCCCCCCCAGACAGCTTTATCCTGCGTCCAGACTCCAGTTACCTTTTGTATGGAGAATTTTTCAGATACAAAGTAGTGAAAAAAATACACAGAACGAACAGGGCAATTTCCCAAAGACTTGTGCCTTTCACACCCAAAATATTGCTCTCAATGGATTTGCTGATTGATTGGTCAAATGGTACTAGTGGGTGGCGCCAGGACCTCTTTTCCGGGGGGGGGGCCCCCCAAAGTGAAAGTCTGGGGGGGGGGCAAAGTAAAAAGTGTGTGAAAATTTATGGGGGGGGGGCAAAGTGAAATTCGGGGGGGGCAAAAGTAAAATTATATCCTGGGGGGGGGGGGGCAAGTATCAAATATTTGGAGTTTTAAACACTTTTGCCCAAAATCGCTGATTTTTCTTTTTTCTCCCAAATTTTGGTGATGTATTATAAGGCCCCAAATCCATCCCCCTCTGTAAAAAATGTCCTTACAACGGTGTAAATGAAACACAACTAAAATTTTGGAAAATAAACTTCCTTCAAGAATATCTGTTCAACCATAAACCAAAGGTGATGAAGGACACTATATTTTAAGTTTGACCCCTTAAATTAAGGTGTGCATATCATAGCTAAAATTAATTGCTCCACTTCCAAGGTAGATTGACCGGAAATTGGCAAGACACTGAGTATAGAAAGTATTCCAGTGAGATAAAATACCCTCTGAAACACAACATAATTTGCCTTAATTTTGGGAGTGACAATGGATTTTTTTTTTCAATTTCTTTCATATACAGCAGCATGATGTATCTTTTTTGTCACTGTATGACTTCGCTTTATTGTTGTCTTTTGTTGTTATTGTTACAGTGCATATTTTACTTGCTCGGATGTTGAACCCTGTCACATTTAATTAAAACTTCTGAGAATTTTGAACCACACAAACTGCCTTAAGTCAAAAGCAAAATTAATACCCTAAAAACAATCATTATTTTGTTGTAGTGCAGTCCGGGTGCTATGACATTTGGTACAATACCCTACATAACATTACTGTTAAGTTTTTAAAAACTCAGTAATAAGCAATATAATGGCACTAGAAAAACAAATCAAAGAGAAATAAAGGGACAGAGTTAATTTTGTACAGAAAATGTCACTTAAAGCGGCACTGGCACATTTTCTGAAAAGATGAAATTTCGTAAATTTGCTTGCAAATGATAGTCTAATAATAATAATAGCAGAGATTTATATAGCGCCTTATGCTATTGGCCTCTAAGCGCTTTCACAAATGGTCGCTGATCACTGTGGCTCAACCATACCATAAACCATTTAGCATCATTTCAAGGGATGCAGCAGATCGGGATCAGCGCTTTCCCTTATCAGCAAACATACATCGAGATAACCATCGCAGCCTGGACCAGCTTCCCAAGTATCGCATGGGTAAATCGGGACAACCGAGCGGTTAGTTTCTTGTCCAGGGAAATTACAAGATAGCTGAATCTCACAGGGCTCGAACGCACGCCTATACGCATGGACGCATGGATGAGCATGTATACACTGGAGTCGAGCGCTTACCTGATTGAGCTATCTTGTCCATTGGAAGAATAGAGATATATTTTACACATAAAAATAACATCCCAAAACAGATAGGGACATTAATAAGAGGCTAAAGACATCCAGGGAATTTGTAGGCTAACTTTTAAGTTTGCCGTAACTTTAATCAACAAATGTGTCTACTACATGAATATCATAGACTCATACTCATTGATATTAAAACCACAAAGGTCACAGACCAGTCAAACAAGGTACATGCCGATGAGAATCAACTCTAGCGTGTGTTTTCTTGTGTTACACGCGATTTCTGCATCGTCTGATTAAAATTGTTCAGTTAACCCTTAAGCATGCTGATTTGGGCTTAATAATTTCAGGTGGGGGCTATTGTATATAAAAGCTTTACAACCATGCAAAAATATCAATTTTGAAATTCTAGATGGGCGCACTATTTTTCAAATGTTCCAGTGTCTCTTTAAATGTTATCCCAAAGTAGGAATTTTTGCCTATTCTTTGCACTAAAGTGTAGGAGAATTCTTGAGGTTGCAAGGGCAAATCCCCCAACCCACTACTTGCATTCTTCCCCTATACATAGGGGTGGTCTATACACTACCCTGCTCTAGTTATATACTTTCACATCTAATGATCTAATATGTTTAATGGTTATACAATTTTCCACAGGCAAAAAAGTTCCATCATCATGGTTTGTTGGGATAATCAATTTGCATTCCATTCAGATGGTTGACATTTCAATCCACTTCACAAATTTGAGCTTACGAAACCCACACAGAAAGTGAGAGTAATTATAGAACAGGTCACGCTTCTTATTCAATTTGTTCAATATCTGGGGAAATGTGTCTCGTGCACTGTTGAACTTGCAACCAGGTACTATTATCTGTTTCTTACTAAAAACAACTTGTGATTTTGAGGGATAAATGTATCTATATGTGTGACTATGATAATCTTCAGGAATGGATGGCTAGAATTCCACATTTAATGTTGGATACAAAACTTGCTCATTTTTGTATATTTGCTCGCTCGCTCGCTCACTCACTCACTCACTCACACACTCACACATGCACACACACACACTTGGAATGGCTGGTGTAAAAGGCAGAATAGCATATCATTCACACATTGTGATTCCAATACACTGCATGATTCATATCTTGAACTACATGTTGCAAGATTCTGAAATTGATAAGCACATTTAAAGGCAACATATTTGACAGAAGGAAATTAACTTGGCTGAATCACTGAGTGATTTTTACAAGTCTGAATCCTACAAAACTGGTAGTAATAAATCCAAGTGACCTTACTTAACCCTAGTGATCAAATATACATTCCAAGAGAGATTCTACGAAGTAGAAACATTTTAGACAGTAACATATGTGGTCGTCTTATAGAAATGTTTCAGCTCAAGTCAAGGAAACATTTCTATATCTTATCAGTGATTTAAATTTGTTTCTGATCCAAAGGATGCAGCATTTTAAAATAGTGTTATTTTATGATGACTTAACAAACAAATTTTTGACTCCAATCTTTATATTCAAAGATTTGCAAAGTATTTTGAGAAAATTGAACAAATTATAGCAAAGGAGCACAAACTTTCTGCATAACCCCCATTTATCTCGTATTCAGGATAGTGATACAGTTGCAGATTGATAATGTAAGGTCATAAGGTTGCTAAACACTTTGAACATAACATATACAGATCAAACTTTGATCAAGCTTTAATCACTTTTCCAAAAAAAAAAAAAAAAAAAAAATGGCTAGAATTCCACATTTAATGTTGGATACAAAACTTGCTCATTTTTGTATATGGGTTTGCTCGCTCGCTCGCTCACTCACTCACTCACTCACTCACTCACTCACTCACTCACTCACTCACTCACACACTCACACACTCACACACTCACACACACACACACACACACTCACACACACACACTCTGCTTGGAATGGCTGGTGTAAAAGGCAGAATAGCATATCATTCACACATTGTGATTTTATGCCTTTTTTGCTATTCTGCTTGTATACCAGTCATGCTTGGTAGATCAAAACATACTGCAATTTATTTTTCCAATACACTGCATAATTCATATCTTGAATATATGGCAAACCTTTCAGACTACATGTTGCAAGATTCCGAAATTGATAAGCACATTTAAAGGCAACATATTTGACAGAAGGAAATTAACTTGGCTGAATCACTGAGTGATTTTTACAAGTCTGAATCCTACAAAACTGGTAGTAATAAATCCAAGTGACCTTACTTAACCCTAGTGATCAAATATACATTCCAAGAGAGATTCTACGAAGTAGAAACATTTTAGACAGTAACATATGTGGTCGTCTTATAGAAATGTTTCAGCTCAAGTCAAGGAAACATTTCTATATCTTATCAGTGATTTAAATTTGTTTCTGATCCAAAGGATGCAGCATTTTAAAATAGTGTTATTTTATGATGACTTAACAAACAAATTTTTGACTCCAATCTTTATATTCAAAGATTTGCAAAGTATTTTGAGAAAATTGAACAAATTATAGCAAAGGAGCACAAACTTTCTGCATAACCCCCATTTATCTCGTATTCAGGATAGTGATACAGTTGCAGATTGATAATGTAAGGTCATAAGGTTGCTAAACACTTTGAACATAACATATACAGATCAAACTTTGATCAAGCTTTAATCACTTTTCCACCATGAGTCAGTATAACTTAGGTGAAGTTGACTGCAGTAAAATTTTTACATGAATTACTTTTTCTTGAGATAAAATGTACAAGTCCTACTCTGTACTTTGGGGTTAATAACCATCTGTCTTTTGCATTTGACCATTGTGGAATATTTGCATCGGAAGTATTTGGAAGTGGTTAAAATTGGGAGCTTGAAGAAAATTATTGAAATCTTCTGTAAACACTAATTTTTAGATAGAGATGACATGACAGGGTTCACTAGTCATATGGCCAAGTCAAATATAAATGCTCTTTCATAAATTGTAAGTAATCTATTGTTGCTCTTGGGATTGCAGTGATTTCTGGAGCTCCTTGTTTAGTCATACAGCCTGAATAATGAGTTGTTCCATTATTTATAGGCTGAAACAGAATGGTCCATTAAAGCATGTACAAGACACAATCAGATGATTATAATAAAATGGTGAATTTGATGCAAGAGAAACTTGGGAATAATACAATTGGGGGAAATGTTACAATGCAACATAAAAATAAATAAAGTTTGAACCAAATAAAGATGCCAAGAAGATGCCAAGAACAAAATTATTGACTATCCCAGATTTGAACCCAACATCTCTAGACTGATGTTCTACCAACTGAGTTGGGAGTCAAATGGGTAGAATAGTCATATTTTATCTATCGGCCTTCAGTTTACACCCACATTCACTTTTAGGCATAAAAAAATATGTTTGTTTGGCGTAACGGAGAAAAAATATCAGGGTCGGTCGGTCAGATTTTTTTTTTTTTTTTTAGATCTTCTCAATGTTTTAATCTAAAATGAATACAAGATGCTACTATTTAAAGCTTTTTTCAATGACATAGCAAAGATCTTTTATTTTACTTGTTGTAGTTGCTTTGTTGTCTTGTTTTGATATTTTTTCGTCTTTGTGTTGGTAAAAAAAATATTTTTTTTTATATTGTGGATGAAAATAATGGGTCGGTCGGCAGAATATTTTTTTTTATTTTGTACTAATTGCATAAAAACTTTTGAGTCGGCAGGTTTTTTAGGGTCGGTCGGGTTACCCCAAACAAACAATTTTTTTATGCCTTACCTCTTCTCATCCAAGAAGCTTTGGGACTGAGAAAGTTAATGAAAATAATTTGTCAAAATCATAGTTTTATAGAGAACAGAAGCTTTCAAATATAGGTCATTCATTAAAATAACTACACTGCATTACAAAAGTGAAGGCATAGACATGCATACATACAAACAGACATGCAAACACAATCACATATACACACACACAACACATACACACATTGCACACAGAGCCAGACTGAGTATAAACAATCTCAGATCCCAATAATGGCTAACCATTAAATTTCTACGCCTTAATCAAAATTAATTCAGTGCATTTCCTGATTAAGGCAAATGAATCCCCAATCATCAAAATGCCAGGCGCTGGCCAGACAGAAGGTAAGACACTGAGGTATTCCCCGGGTACAATCCCAAATAGGTGCTGGCATCAATCCCATGATATACCTAATCAACCTAGGTAACCGTCTAGGCTGACTATCTAATAGTGCAATAACACCAATCTACCGCTCTAAACTTTAATCACATCAATTGTGCATGCTCGTGTGAAAACGCCAAACTTAAAAGGGCACAGGATTAGTAAACCGTCAGCGGAGTCAATCATGCGAACCTCGTCAAAGAATTAAAATTATATAAGTGATATGTAAATGTCAGTTAGAAACATTGCTTGGTGCCCTATTGGGGGTTACTTGATTCTATGTGGTGGTTAAATCTGGAAGACCCTTACCTGATTTCTGAGCAGCACCTGAATTGCACAGCTCATTTACAGGTGGTTTGGTTGTTAAGTACACTTGTATGCCTATTTCCACCTGGCAGTTCTCGTTGTTTAAAGTTTAATGTAAAATTGTGGTCATGATCAACATGTGTCTTGTTAAAATATACTTAGCAAATCTGTACCACTGCCTACTTGCAGTCAAAGTTTTGTTATGCTCTTATTCCGAGAATCTCGTTTGGCATAATGAGCTACAAATAACCACAATTTAGGTGATTTTATAATATAATAATGCCTTTTTAAAGCATGATTGCCCCACAGTTACAACTAGCTTGTACAACTATACAGGTACTACTGTCCATTCAATTCGCTTAGACCCTCGGTTTAATAAATTAGAGAAGGTATTAGTGTGCGGGAAACATCGTGAAAGAAAATTGGTATTATCTAATGACCCAACAAGATTTGAAGGTGCGTGCTGAAAAGTATTTCTTCACACCCAATTCTATTCAATTTCTGTGATTTTTGGCCTCAATCACAAGGAATCAGAACCAGTAGCCGAATAGTCGTATGAGCATAAACTTTAAGGAATGTTCCATTTATCAGATAGGTGCTCTTTGACAGTAGAAAACATGATTCGATATCGTCAACAATGATTGTAATGTATAAATAGCGTATTTTATTCCGGGATTTTGAAATGTAGTCAATCATTGCCCGGCCATCAACTTTTGGGGTTACTGACGTGATCGAGTTGCGAAGGACATCACGTACAGCTACAGCACTATTCAATGGGTTATTATACTGATTGAGCGAGAATTTAAAAGCACAAGCCCACCAGGTGCTAACGGAATGACGCCGGAGAGCGCTTTGTTTCTTGCTCGGCGGTGATGTCACATAGCACATCTGTTCTTAAACAAAAATATTTCGCTTCAAACTTTCAAAGAAACATCTTTGAATACATTCTGTGGATTATGGTCCTTTTCAGAGAAGATGACACATATGTGCAGGTTCACTGTCGACCAAAGTCTTCTGCGTCAGGCCGATATTGATAGTAGGTGTATCTCTAAATCGTAGTCGCTTTCCTACCTCATATGTTATCATACCAAAGACACCTCACACGTCATTTGTTAATGGTACAGCTGATGGACAGATTATTTGCAAATTTGAGGGGAAAAAGGGTCAAATTTCAATAGTTGTAGGGTAACTTCAATACATATGTTTGGAAATTTAAAAAATCCTGTTGGGTAGGTAATTTCGTGAATACAAACTTTTCTTTCAAATTTTCCCGACACCTCTCTCACATCTCTAATATTAATTAAAAACCGAGGGTTTTTAAGCTAATTGAATGGACCGTAGATAGAAACTTCAAGTTTTAACTTTAAAATGTATTATGTTTTTTCAAGAATGATTTGCACTTAACTTTGTTCCACTAAATTGTGGATCATGTCCAAATACATTTTTAAATATTATGGACAAGGAGTTAAAATGACCTCTTAATGAACTTTACCTTCTTATTCCCGACTACCCCATGATATACATCAACAAGATCATTATGCGCAAGTTTGGTAATAAACACCTTCTTAGGAAAAGGCCAAACACTGCACGTATATCAACATTGCGTCACATAACCTCTAAATGACTTCAACCTCCCATCCAGGACTGAACAACCATAAGTATTTTAACAACTTTGGTGATATCATTACTTTTTGTGGTGAAAGAAGTGTGTTTTAAGCATTGCTTAAAGAGACACTGCACATGAAAAAATACTCACCAATTTTTCAAAATTGATATTTTGAGGTTGGGTAAAAGCTTTTATATTATTGGCCATACCTGAATGTTTAAGACAAAATCGCACCCTCGTGGGTAAAACAGAACGATTTTATAATACTGTCGCCGGCGAAATTTATTCGCAGACGACAGACAGAAATGGTAGCGTTTTAAAAGTAAAACACACGACGGAGGCCTGATTACAATGGCATGAACAGTTAAAAGGGATTAGCAGCGATATTTCGAGAGAATAAAAAAAAATGTGAAATACATGGTTTTAACTTATAAATCAGGGATAAGTGTGTACAATTCAATAATTACTTTAATGTATTATAGTAAACAAACCACCAAATAGTGAAAAAAAATGAAGAATTTGAGGAAATTTTGTCATTTACCGTCTCCCGTAAAGAGACATTACAGCGATGACATCTCAAAAATCTACACTAAAAAGCTTATTATGGTTTACACCATGCACAGAATATAAACAAGAAAATAATTGTGGTTGTGTTCGTGTTTGAGGTCAAACTGTATTGATCATGTGCACAATATCACGCTTAAAATCTGGGATATTCACCGAGAGTGGCTTTTTTGATAATCAAGTAGGAATTTGATACGAACCGTATTGATAGAAATTAAAGAATCAGTAAAAAGTACTGCCTTGTCTTTAATACATAGATTTTAAAGCCAAACACTTGCAGGTATGTTTGCAGATCCATGCCAGTAACAAAAATACAAAAATATGAATTTGATGATTTTGCGAGTTTCGGATTAGCAAATCGCTGCTAATCCCTTTTACCATCTTTCCTTCCAGGGGCGGCCTTCGCCGTCCCCCCCAAAATCCCATCGGTATGACCCCCCTCCCCCCCCGGTTGGGCGCTGAGGCCGGCACGGAGGGCGTGAATGACTCGATTTCCCAAGGCGGTCCCACGCCTACTCTTCCCCATCCCCGGGCACCCTCCCAGGGCCCCCCTGGGGCCGGCCGGCTACTAGAGCTTTCTGGTGGTGAGGCGCTAGAACTTTAGTCGGTCGCCCTCTTGGGTTGGATTTCGGAATTGCTTTCTTTAGCTTCCGGTTGTTTTTTTGTTTTTTTGTTTTAATATCAAGAGTAGAGCTATGATATTCATGTAATAGATAGTATTTGTGATTAAAGGTACGGCCAAACTTAAAGTTGAGAACTACACATACTGGATGTCTTAGCCTATTAATGTCCCTATTTGTTTGGGTTATAATGTTTATTTATATGTAAAATATATCTTTATTATGCCAATGGGCCTAGGATAGCATTTGCAATCAAATTATAGAAATTTCATATGTTGTGGAAAAAATGTGTGTGACCAGTGCCACTACACGAATGACCTCAAATGACAGCTAGATAGAATTCAAGAATTGATAATACTCTTCATTACAAAGCATCCTATGAGGCTACTTGGAATGTTTGTTGTGAACCCATACTATACTCGCATGGCTAATGGTGCATCATCATCCATCCTGGATTTATCACCTTTATTATATCACGATCTTTCAAACCACTACTTGAAGAATATAGAAAACGAGATATAAACGACAGTGCATTTTTCAACTATTCTCCATTTGAATAAGTGGACTGTCCCATTTCAGTGGGTGGACCCCCACAACCAACCTCGTCCTCACGTTCTACTACTTGCCATCAAATGGAGTTTTGTGGTGTCATAAGAAAGTTCATTGTTTCTCATTTTACCCCAGTCCCAATTTAAAGTGACACGAGGAGATTTGTTGAGTATACAAATTTCTCGCAAATGCACTTCGGTGTAAAACACCTATACTGACAATTTGAGATTTATTGGACGTGGACAAACAATAAATAAGAACAACCAAAAACCACTCAAGTTTTCAAAAGTGTTATAAACTATTGAATGAGAAAGAACATTCCCTAATGATTATCATAAATTTATAACAAACGTAATAATGCAAACAATTTTTTGAAGAGTGCCCCCAATTTTCAGAATTGGAGAATTTTGCAACAGTTGTGTTGGGTGTTTGTAATCGGCAGTACCTGCCCTGCGAACTACAATGCTCTACTTGAAGAGGTAGAAACAGTCTATGATTTTTAAATAAATATAACAAAACATTAAAGCAATATGGCGAACAATTTTTGAAGAGTGCCCCCATTTTCAAATTGGAGAATTTTGCACATTGTGTTGGTAATTGTCTAGTAACTGTACCTGCAAACCACAATGCTCAAAAATGTACATAATAAAAGAAACAATTGGTCATTAGAAGCTATCTCCCTCCTCGGCCGATTATCATTTAACAGTGGAGCTGGAAACGCCATTTTTATATCCTTTCATGATGAAAGAAGTGGCCCTCACAAAAATGTCCTCTACTATCTGTCCTCTAACTTAATTCTCCGAACCGACGGAACAACTAATTGAAGAGTAGACACGTACATGGCACATTTCCCTCGCTATTCATATTAGAAGGAAGAAAGTTTTTCTGCAGCCATTGAATTATTATATACGAGATCTCCGATATTAATTAATTCTATAATTACAAAATTCCTTCTTTTGGCACACAAAGAGATTATGATCTCTATCATTCAACAGTTATAGTTTACTGCCCAATACACAATGCAACTGTGCAAAAAAACTCAAAATATTTGAAGAAAATTTGGGGGTCGCTCTTCACACAAATGTTGCTGTATTGGCTTCAACAGAAACCAATAAAAAACCAATCAATCCAATTAAAAAAACCAAAACCCTGATATCGTACAAGAGCTGTGTACCTGGGTGATGGCACCGGACTGCACTAATCCATAGCCGGGGCATTTGGAAAACCCTTTTTTTTGCCCGGGTGTAACCGGGCGTATGGCCGGTACTTGTTCATGAGTTACCAACGCATGTCCCAAAAAACTGGGATTATTTTGGGTCAGGACAAACGGAAGCACAAGTTTCTACAAAACGTATCAACAATAGCACGTTTCGGCATTTGTGTACCCCTCTTCCGAAAGCTGAACCTTCTATAAACCCGGAATGAATCGCAACAATTCGGGTTTTGACGCATTTGGACGCTTTGCCTGGCTACTCAGGGGTCGAGACGTGGCCGGTGGTTTTACATAAAATGTTGCCCCGCAGTTCCGGAACCTTGGCCGGGACATGGCCTGGGAGTTTAACATTTCAAAACACAACCTCGTGCAGTCCAGCCATCCCTGGGTACCCAGGGGCCGTGGCATTTTTTGATAGATGGCATAAAAGCCCTAACACAACTACTTCCAGACTAACAAATCAGACCTCTACTTTGCTAATATATTGAAAGGCACAATTCCTAATAGTAACAATTAATTTCACCACATCATGCAGATGAAGTTAATGATAACAACGTGCAGGGCCATTAAAGTACAAAAACCTCCAACATGGAAGAAGATTGGAAGTCCGTTCTCCAAATAAAAGCTGTAAGTTCACAGAGGTTAAACCCCAGAGGAAATCAAAAAGAAATTACCACTTCCCCGTAACCAAACACAGGTTTCCTTCATACATCTAAGCCTCCTTCATACAGCAGGTTCAACTGGACTTTTAATGTTGATCTTTTAATTCCAGGGTGACTGTCACACAGTTAAGACTGTGCAATATTGACTGTTGGTATAGACTCACACTAGGACACATTATTTTGTGGTATTGCGTTTAGTCCAAGTTTTTGTACTGAAACTGGTTTTTTAGGCCCTGGTTTATACTCCTCTCAAATTACAATTTTCTTTTTGATTTGGTAATTTAGAACACAACACACCACATCCAGCTTATTTTGGTTATCCTTTTTAGCTTAGGTAAATTCTAGTTCCTTTCGGACCCGCTTGACCCAAATTATAACCCAAGAAGAGAAAGAACAAATGGTGCAGTTTTGAACAATTTTGTGGAAATTCAATACACTGTTAATTGTAAAAACAGAAGCAAGCAATTGTATATCTATCCCATTTATCATCTAGTTTTGGGTTGTTATCCCTTGGGACTTGTTGAAACTCCAATGACTGAACGTGTAATTGTATAGACCCAGCTTCGCATGCAAGAGCTCCGCACAAGTCTATTTTTTTGCGTACAGCTGTTATCTACATGTTTATTTCTTTTCATCCTTTTTTCCACTCAAATTGTTATTAGTAATTATTTGAGGATTTTGGTATACAAAAATATCCAAATTACAAAAAACGAAAAAAGTAAAAAATTTAAAACTTTAATTTGCTATAAAATTTTTTTTTAATTTTTTAGTTTTTTGCTTTTTAAAATTTGTTAATTTTTTATTTTTTTTCAATCAGGTTATCTAACATCTGGATCTCCATTTTCTTTCACTATTGGTATCCATCTGGATCCAGATTAAAGGCACAGCCTAAGCTCAAATAATTTCCAAGAAAACCCTTCAAACCGTGCGCAAGCCACTATCCTACTCTGTTTACAAATCCTCCCGTTTCCTTAGTGGCTAATCAGATCATACAAAACAACTGGACTACTTTAATGCCAATTCCACTTATTTTATTTCAGGAAGTTCCTTTAGCAACACAAACTGTGTTATCTCACACCCCCAGCATTGATAAAGTAAATAACCCTGATTTTGATGCGAAGTTTTCTGACACCAAATCCTCTCTCCCTTTTGCATGAACATTCGATGTGCATAGAATACTTTTTAGACATCATGCGTATGGATGTATAGTTGGCACGCAACTCTAGAAAATTCCAACAGAAGTTCACTATTCCAAATCCCTAGACCGTTCTCTGTACCTAAACTATCCCAGCATGACAATATCAAAAAATTTACCAATATTTCCTGGAGATGATTTTCAATCCTCACATCAGAATGGCGTCATTGCAGCGTGTTAAGGGCTGGTGATATTAAGGACGGCTGCCAGTGCATCCCTCTATTTTATTTAACTTGGGGAGCAAGATCGTCAGCTATGCACATTTTTGTTCCAATAACCTTTCGATAAAAGTGCTTTTTGACTTGTTAAAGGCAATGGAATAAAACGGAAAACGAAATCTCCTTCATAGTCTT
>JAMKCH010007301.1:0-31581 GCA_023653785.1 Ophioderma brevispina | reverse complement strand
ACACATGTTGGAAGCCTTGTTAGAAATGGTCGTTTCGGATATTTTTGAGTACCGTATGTCAACCAAATTACACCACCTTATAGAAAATAAGATTATATTGGTTGTCAGCTTCTACGAAGAGTATAGTTCTAACCGTTTGTCCATGGCGCTCTCTTGAATCTGCACAGCAATCACTGGTGATTTTTTCCATAGAGTTAGCATTATACCCTAACAAAATACCACTTTTTATAAATTAACCATTTTCGGATTTTTCTGAATGTTCTATCATAATAAAATTCACATATGTTATTGATGATAATATATTCTACAATTAGAGCTTCTACGAAGAAAATCCCTTGAGCACTTTCCTCGCAACGACGTGAGTTTTCTCATGTCCTATGCGTTAAGAACAGAGTACGCGTGACAGGTCATAGGCCTATTGAATGCACTGTTTGCATAGTGAATAGGGAAAATGGACAGTAACTGCAAGATGGTTAATTTACGGTCAACCAATATCTAATTCGGTATGAAATAATTGATAGTGTGATCTACCTCAGATTGGGTTCACAAACGCGACGGTATAATATCTTTGGTTTTTAGTGATATTGTATATATGACAAGTTTCACATGCAGCACATTCAACACGTTCAAGGTGATCATAATTTGTATTGATTTTTACATTTTTAGCATTAACTGAAATATCGTTGGCATTTGTTACAAAGCCACGTGTCTAGTATAACAAAGATGACTTCGCATTTCCAGCGATTACCAATTATTTTAAATAAAGGTAATACAAAACAGCCAAAAAGGGAAAGTTGTGTTTATTTTTGTCTGCTTATTTGAGAGAGTATCTTTTCAGTGAGTCTACCAAATCCCGCGAAATTCGACCCAGTCAATTCAAGTAGATTATCCACTTAAGATGCAATTTCCGGGATGGAAATTCCATTATGTATTGTTTATAACTTTGTGCAATGTTCACATGATTATCCCAACCAGACTCTGGCAGAGAAATTCTATTTTGAGTATAAAACAGACATAATTAACGAAATAACTAGGCAATAAATTTATACTTTCTCATTAAATATATATCACATTCTGCGCGTTGACCTATATTAAATAAACATATTAAAGGCGCATTTCTTGATCCACAACCTCGCCATCTGACTTAACTAAAAAAACTGTTAGCTTCAGTTATTCACGTGTACCTTATCTTACGTGCGAATTCGGCCGCGTCTCTGGGAAATTCGCAAAAATGCAAATGATGCGCCCGCAGGCGGAGTGCCCATTTGTACACCTGGGTGGAGAGAGGCAAGCGAGGTAAAGTGCTTTGCCCAAGTGCACGACACATTGGCGACAGCGGGACTCGAACCCACAACCTTATTCTTAATATGCGAGCGCTGATCCACTGCACCACATGTGCCCCTTAAATTCGCAATTCTGTATTTTCTGTCCGTAATCGGACTTAAATTACTGCACATTTGCATGTGGGACCAGGTTTGTTCCGTAAAGTCTGCTGAATTCAGGGTGGGTCACTAGTGATCCAGGGTCGCTAATTGTCACAACCTGATTTTGTGAGATAATATTTTTGAAATTTACATTTGTTGAGTATTAAAATGATATAATTTGTCTAGCTTTCTAAATTTAAATCTGTTAATAGGTCCCACTTATGATAAGATTTCTCTTGGTTTATAGTTATGTGTTGGTGAACGTCCATATACAAAATATGACCAAAATGTCAGTTAGAACATTGTAATTTTCTGCTCACGATGCATCAAGTAAGACGTATATTATAACCCATTACGGATTGCAGATAAGATCTTGGCCTATAGTGTGCTATAAATATAACCGCTACAGATAAACACTTAGGGCATCACCACCGTTGTGGGATCACTTCATGATATTATGCAATTGCAAGTATCAAAATAATGTTAGTCGCAAGCTAGCCAGCACGTGACGACCTGAATGAAATGTCGATTTCATCTCCTATGTCAAAAAGTCCACAATTCCGCTTACACAATAAAATTAGTGTGGTTTGGTGCTTATTCAGGTAGAATTGTTATGCTAAATTGATTTTGTTGCTGTTGCGTTTTAATAGGGCTTAAGCTGTCAGAAAATAATGGGGGTTCAATTTTTTGGACTGTTGCCCCCTTTTCAAGGGGGGAAATGTTAGTCCAGGGAAACAATTAAATTCGAGTGAAATCGTGTTTTAATGTACACTAACGCGTTAGAAAAAAAAGTATATATTTGCATAGGTTCCAACCTTTAGTTTAGCGGTACAGCCCATAATGGTTCAAGGTCATCATGGGGGTAAATGTTCCGATGTTGTTGAAAGTGATGTCAAATGACTCCTCTTGTCATACTGAACTGCGGCTGTTCTCACACTGCTGCCCTTGAAGAAAGGGGCGGTAGTCTGAAAATTTGAACCCTATCATTTTCTAACAGTCTGGTTCCTATTGAATGAAAGACAGCAAGAAAATCAATTTAGCACCAAAATCCTAGGGGAAAACTTTCATTGACATACCACTAAATGCACTTTTTTTTTAGTAGTAGTTGTTTATATCCATATCAAGATCCATCAAGATAATACATGATCAAGAACATAAACAATAATCTAAATGAAATTATAAAATGATATGGAGGCAATATTGGCCAGAAGTGATCGTTCCCTCTACAAGTTTCACAAGATGTGTTTTTATTGATATTACAATATTAACCACATGGCTACACCATTGTAAACGATTCAATATTGCAGCATATTACTCATTGCAAATGTTTCATCCGCAAACAATGCCGACTAGTTATACTAATATGTACTTCATGAATCGATATGACTACGAAGTAGTTTGCTAGCGACCTTGACTTAAAAGAAGATAAGAAATGTTTGTCAACAACTACTGATGCCTTGTTTGTTTGTTTGCATGTTTGATGAAGATTGTGCTCAATTGGTTTGCCAATCTTTTTTCCTTTTGTTCATTTTGCATACTGTTGTAAAACATGTAAAAATGGGGAGTTCTTGGAAAAACAAATATTTGTTTGGTGATGCTTTTCTGTTGTTAGTTAGCCTTTGATCGAATCTTGCTATAAAAGGATCAAAATATCAAGCCCACATACTAGTATAAAGCCTACTTACACAGCCTATTTTGAAGTGTTGGGCTGAAATAAAACTCGTTTGTTTTTCTATCTTTGCTAGGTTCACACACACGATCCGTTATCTTTCTTCATAACACCGTTTCACACCTTCGTACTCCTAAGGCCATGCTTTGCACTCGATTTAGAGCTTACGGGTACGCAGAACCTCCTGAACTGTTATCACCTTCCCGGGTTTCATGTTGCTATAGAGTTCAGGTGGATGCTCTATTTGTATTCCAATTATGCCCTCTAAATTTCCCATAAGGTTTCACGTAAGTACTATCTGGTCTTACGTTACCTATTGATTTCTTATCGGAGAAATACTTGCCTGTTTTTTCATATATCACTAATACAAGGTCGACCTCAATTTAAAGAAAGATTTTCCACCGGATATTCTGTTATCCAACTCACATTCTTTCAGGAAAAAAGTGCATACGCTACTTTAAACTGAATAAATGTTGCCAGTTTACGGCATTTTACAAGTGGTTTGTTTAGATGACCAGGTATGTGAAACAATTATTGTGCCTTTCTACGTAGAGCGTAATTTTGACAATAGCATGAAGTGGACAGTAAATTGTAAAATATCGATTTTATACCACATATTGTGTATGTTTATACTTGCCTTGACTTACGATGCCATAGTGACGTCAAATGGAAAGTTGTAGCTTGTAGTTTGAGAGCAATGGAAAGATAAATCTCATGTCCCGGTTCAAAAAGTAAAAGGAAAAAAAAAAGATCCGATGTTTTGGTTTAATAAGATGAAAATCTTTTGCGCGGGGTTCGGACTGGGGGGATTTAACAAAATAATAATAATTTCAATTTGAGCATTTTGACGCGAAATGACGGAATCTAACTTATTATTCCTTAGAAGAATTTTGGAATTAGAATAACTTATTATCGTATACCGATAAAAAATTCAACGGCCGCTGAAAAACCGTCATTCAAATATGAAATATCGGGAGAGGAAAAACAGATTCAATGTGCGTAATCAAACGCGACCATTAGCTGCTGTTTGGTGTACACAAGTCAGTACCATCGTTTGGGTTTGGATACGGCTAAGGATAATAAAATGCACAAAACAGAAATATCACGTTTCGAGGGCTGCCATTGAATTAGGCTCAGGGATCCCCGGGGGTTATCTCCAAATCTAATTACAAAACCCCTCTTTATGCCGCATCACATTTTTCAGCTTACCGTTCACAGTTTACAGACAATTATCAACACAAATGGTGAAATAAAATCGAAAATTTGGTTGGGGGCTATTCAAAAATGCGTTGCAGTTGTTGTGCAATTTGAGATTCTAGCACCTTCTGTTTATTGTTCACTTAGCAGCAGGACTGTAGGGATGAGCTGCGCTTCCCGATAAAAATTATGATTTTTTTTTACACACAACTACTCTAGGCAGTTGATAACCATATATTACTGTAAAAAAACTGCCAAACCCCTTATGGTGCCAGCTTGATATCAAGGTCACACGGTGGTGGTTGATGGTGGTGGGGGTGGCAGGGGGCGGGAATGTGGGGGCTCAACATTTTAGAAGGCAAACAATCATGTTGAAAAGCACACGACACTGTTTCTCAGATACAAGGATCAAAATGTATAATGACTTATTGGGAAAACAACTGTCCAAAATGGCGAAAAAGTCCATTTTTGGCGTGTACATGGATGATCAAAGTTAAAATTTGCTTTGATTATAATGTTGTGGTGCAAATTGCTTCCCTACTTAAAGTAGGCTTTATACAGTATGTGGGCTTGATCTTTTGATCCTGTTTATAGCACGAGTTTTCCGATCAAAGGCTAACTAACAACAGAAAATCAAATCAAACCAAACAATATTTGTTTTTTTCCAAGAACTCCCCCATTTGACATGCGTTTTACAACAGTATGCAAAATGAACAAAGGAAAAAGATTAACTGCAGTTATCTAATTAGTAACGCTGACGCAGGTTCGCCAAGTTTCTCTCCACCGGCTGAAAAAAACGCGGTTTTTTCGCGGTTTTTTCCCTTGGAAGAAACGGGTTTCCTTCCAGTTTCTTCTTCTTTGCTTCACTAAAGCGGAAGAACTACAAAAGAAGTCATTTAAACATTTTCTATTTTAAAGCAAATGAACTTACAGTTTTGGTTTTATATTATATACAGTGAATGAATATAGTGAATAATTCCAATACCCATTCAGGGAACCCCCCCCCCTACGCCCCTATGCAATTGCATAATTAAACTCCACATTTAGTCACATGCCTAAATATAAAAATTAACTGAAGAAACTGATTCTTCCTCACTCACTTTTTCAAAACCAGCAAGCCAATCCCGAGTTCTCCTTGAAGACTTGAAACATTCAAAATATGTTATAGTCCTCCTCTCCCTAACCACAGGTTCTCCCACTAAGAGCTTACATCAAAAGAAACCCCTTAATGGTTGCTACTTTTATGATTTGTATTTTAAAATTAACAAATTGGCCATACAGATTTTAACAGCTTTTTTCAGGTTTTGCATC
The DNA here is from genome assembly GCA_023653785.1 of Ophioderma brevispina. Classification (NCBI taxonomy): domain Eukaryota; kingdom Metazoa; phylum Echinodermata; class Ophiuroidea; order Amphilepidida; family Ophiodermatidae; genus Ophioderma; species Ophioderma brevispina. Next base: position 25,980 of record JAMKCH010007301.1, on the reverse strand, counting down.
TCAATTAACAACTGTGATAGTATAAATGGTCCCATGGAAACTGGAAAATAAGTTTAGATTATCATCTGTATAATTTTTGAGAGCAAGTCCAAACAAATTGGTGAAAAAATTACTACATACTACCTTGCAAGGTATACTAACAGGCTATAAACTTGTAGATTCATTTTGAAAAAAAAAACGATGTAAATTAAAGTAACTAAATTAGCCTTGATGATTTGAATTGCAAAACAGATGAAATGGTTAAATTTAGTATATGTTCTATTTCCTTTATTTCTTCCCGTTTCTTCTGCTTTCTTTTCTTCCAATTTCTTCCAGTTTTCCGTTCCAGTTTCTCTGCTTCCGGAAGAAACTGGAAGAAACACCGTTTTTTTTCCAGTTTCTTCTTCCATTCTTCCGGAAGAAATAGTTTCTTCTTCCGGAAGTTCCGACCTGCCTACGTATTTGGCCGCCCCCCCCCCCAAGATAAGCGCTGTACCCTCCATTTTGAAGCGCTGCAAGTCCTGGTTTGATGCTACATGTAGAGGAATGGCGTTCCATAAGCTATCGGAATGAGGAGAAATATCTTGGGAGGCCCGGTGGAACATTGGGATTTTCACAGCGTGCTTAGGGGTTTGAATGCCATGTGATGGAATAAAAAAAGTGTTTTTTCACAAAATTCTAATTTTTCACTAACAACCCAATCAGCTATCATCAGATTTTTTTGGAGGGCATAACAGAAAATTCAAGGAAATAGGATCGATAATTGATCTCTACAAGAACTCATACTTTCCATTCACTACCGTCCAATGTGGCCATCTGAGATCATTACTATATTCAAGTCCCGGTTGAAGCCGTACTTTAAAAAATCGCCAAATGAACTCCCAAGCAAGTCTCGGGCAAGCTGGCTTATACAGTAATATGGTCTAGTGCACAACGTAATTCTTTTAGGTGAACTATGGTTGATGATGTTTAATAGGCTGAGGACCAGCCATCTTGAAGCAATGCTCAATGTGTCATAAATCCACATATTTAACATTCAACATATTACCTGAATTAAACTATTCATTTTCTAAACTCTTCACACTTCTTTGAAAGTTACGAGTGAGTTTTTTACTTACCAAGATTAAACATAGCCAGGTGAAAGTGGCCAATCTAAATTCACACCCTTTCTCAATTGAATGTATCTCTGGATCTGGAGACCCAGATGGGATGGGGTAACGGCATTGAATAACAAGGTCTTCGTGTAGTCCATTTACTAATATAACAATAAAAAAAACTTTACAATAACAACAAACTAACAGACAAACAAAGCAAGCACTGCTCAGCTGATTTTAGGAAATTGTGGAAAAAAAAAACAAACTTGAACATAAAATCACAAAACTGGCCAATATGATAGTATGCTTGTAAGATAGATGGTATGTCTGAGTGTTGCATAAAATGTTCTAATAATTTCTCCTTTAATGAAACGAACTTTTACAAAAACAACCCAGTTCTTACCGAATGTAGCAGGACAGGGTATAATATGGATTATATGTCGATGTGAGGATACTGAGGAGGTTCGGGGGCATAAACCTCTTCTATAAGTAGGGGGTTCTCGTCATTAGTTCTGAATCAGTGTAATCCTCATGTTGCAAATCCGGTGTTACTTTCGCTTAGTTACAAAATGATATGGTTTTCCACAAAAACAATAGTAGGCCATCATTAATCCCGCGGCCCCTTCGCCCTACTTTTCAACGATTTTAAGCACGTATAGTTGCAAAAAGCACGTGTGCTTATTTTGTTTTAAAGAAATAAATGAAAAAGATGGAAAGAAGTTAGTTGATTATTTCGCGCCTGTTCTGCTGAATCACTTTATTACAAAAATTGGAAGGAAGTGTCAAAGGGACATGGACACAAAGGGCTATTTCTGCAAAATTACTTGAACCGAATCTTCTGAGTGATGTTTAATTAAAATGTTGTTAAAAAGTAATTGTTGGCTTAAAGATTCCCTTTAAATTTTTCCAAATGTGGGGTACTTAATTTTGAGTTATAGTCGCCTAGAGTTAGGGCTGTACATTTTTCTGAGACACCCCGTATATGCGCCACTTTCGTGATTGTATTTGGTGCAGCATCCATATGAATGCATTGCAACAATAACAAATGTGTTCACTACCTAATGAAAAAATTGTCATATTATCTATGGAACTCCTGAACGCTTCATGTTACCGGAGTATTTCAACTTGGATATACAAGATCCATTTAAGATTAGAAATCAGCAAAGCGCAAAAGAAATTTAATTGAAGAAAAAGTACACGTGAACGTAAGGACGTATATGTTTTTTTTTTTAAATTGAATATTAAGTCGATAATAACGGGGGTGTTTAATAAATATAACTAACGCTATATATTTTTTAATTTTATTTGGTCATGGGATTGAGTCAATTTGTTTGACAATAAAACAAACACATGCTGCTTAATGTGGAAAATAAGAAATGGAACATACCTGCTATATGAATCCCCCCAATAACAGTACCAAGACATTTCAACATCCATTGAAAGGAAGGGTTTTGATCCCATTCAACGGCGTTAATTTACGGTCAACCAAAATATAATTCCGGTAGTGAAATAATTGACAGTGTGATCTACATCAGATTTGGTCACAAAACGCGAGTGTATAATATCTGTGCTTTTTAGGGAGATTGTATGACAAGTCTCAAATGCACACATTCAGCACGTTCAAGGTAATCATAAATGTATTGATTGTACATTTGGCATCAAACTGAAATATTGTGTTATTTGGTACAAGCCAAGAGTCTAGTATAACAAAGGATGACTTCGCATTTCCAGCGACATTACCAATTATTTAAATAATAAAAGTAATACAAAACAGACAAAAGAAGCGAAAGTGTGTTAGTTTTGTCTGCTTATTTGAGAGAGAGAGTATCTTTTCAGTGAGTATACAAATCCACGAAATTGACCCAGTCAATTCAAGTAGATCATCCGCTTAAGATGCAATTTCCGTTGATGAAATTCCATTATGTATTGTTATAACTTTGTGCAATGTTCACGTGATTATCCCAACCAGACTCTACCACAGAAATTCTAGTGAGTGCAAAACAGACCCAATTAACCCAATAACTAGGCAATAAATTTAGACTTTCTATTAAATGACCTACAGTAAATGAAAAATATTAAAGGCGCATTTCGTGATCCACAACTTCGCCCTCAGACTAACTAAAAAACTGTTAGCTTCAGTAATCCACGTGTACCTTATCTTACGTGCAAATTTCGGCCCGCGTCTCTGGGAAATTCGCCAAAAAATGCTAATGGTACGCCCGCAGGCTGAGTGCCCATTTGGACACATGGGTGGAGAGAGGCTAAGCGAGGGGCCTGCCAAGTGCACAACACATTGGCGACAGCGGGGCTCGGACCCACCAGCCTTATGCTTATTAGGCGAACGCTGATCCAACTGCCCACCACATTTGCCCCCTCCTAAATTGCAATTCTGTCTTTTCTGTCCGAATCGGGACCAGGGAGGAAAACAAGCATTTGCTCATAACACAAAAACCGCAAGATCCGAATCAAATAACATTTTGGGGGATAAGATTTTTCAATGATATCTAGTGAACCCGAATACCCGGATTGTGCTCGGAACACGAAATGCACCTTTAATTTATCCCAAAATGTTAGTTACGACTTTATTGCATTTGAACAAGGAAACGTGTATTACAAACATGTATACACACAAATCCGTCAGCTGAGAGAACTACAAGGTTCTACCTGATATTATGGGATTCGGTGAGATAATATTTGCATTTGCGTATTGTTTAAATGATATAATGTGTCTAGCTTTTCTAAATTTAAATCTGTTAAAAGGTCCCACTTCTGATAACATTTCTCTTGTTTTAGAATTATGTTTGGTGGACGACCACCTCTCAATGCCCCAATACGAACAGTTCTACCATATATATATTTCAGCTCACGAAAGCATTAGTGAGGCGTATATTATACCCATTACGAGTGCAGGTATGATCTTGGCCTATAGGTGCTATAAACAACCGCTTATGATAAACATTTAGGCCTTAACCACCGTTGTGGTCAATTGCAAGTATCAATATAGATTGCTAGTCGCAAGCTAGCCAGCACGTGACGACCTGGAATAAATCAATTCCATTTCCTATGCCAAAAGTCCCACATTCAGCTAACAATAAATTAGTATGGTTTGGTGGCGTATTCTGGTAGTATGTTTAGGTTGAAATGATTTTGTTGCGTTTGGGTTTCAATAGGGCTAAAACTGTCAGAAAACATGGTGTTCCACTGTTGGACTGCTTTGCCCCTCCTTCAAGGGGGGGGGGGGGGAGGATTGTTAGTACAGGGAAATTACAAACGAGTCAAATTGTGTTTTTTAATGTCACTAACGCGTGAGAAAAAAATAATAGTTTTTCTTAGGTTTCCACCTTTAGTTCAAGCGGTACAGCCCATAATTTTTAAAGTTATTATGGAGTAAATGTTCCGATGTTGTTGAAAGTGGGTGTCAAGTGATTCCTCTTGTCATACTGAAACTGCTGCTGCTGTCATACTGCTGCCCCCTTGAATAAAGAGGCAGCATACTGAAAATTTGAACCCTATCCATGTTCTAACAGTCTTGAATGAAGCCAGCAAGAAAATCAATTTTAGCACCAACATCCTACGGGAACAAAAAACTTTCATTGACATAACAAACCCCACTCAATGGCGCCGTTTTTAGTAGTGGGATTATTTCCACATCCAAATGCCATCAAGATTAAACTACATGATCAAGGAAAAGAAAACATATTATAAACAATTAACTAAATGAAATTAGGAAAAATTATTAGATGGAGGCAATAATGGCCAGAAGTGATAGTTCCCTCTACAAACATAAGTTTCGCTTGAATTAAAAAAAAAGAACCTTCTAAAGTATTTGGTTGCCTTATTTGCAGTATAGATTGATTCATTAGTCCAAAATTGTTTGGTTTTACAGACCAGATGTGTGTTTTTTTATATTAATTACCAAAAATTCTAAACTACACGCCAAGCATTGAAAAGATTCAATATTGCATCTTCAAAAGAATCTTTGCACGCTATATCCGGTATTTACTGCATTGCAATGTTTCATCCCTAAACCAATACGGACTACATTAGATAATGACTCAGAATCATTTGACTACGAAGTAGAATGCTAGTGACCTTGAATTAAAGGAAAGAAAAAAAGTGTTTGTACAAACAACTACTGATCCCTGTTTGTTTGTTTGGTTTGAATGGTTGAGAGGTTGTTGCTGTCTTGCTTGGTTGGCCATTTTTTCCACAAGACACAAGCGGTTTTGTTCATTTAGCATACTGTTATAAAACATGTAAAATGGGAGGTTCTTGGAAAAACCAAATATTTGTTGGTGTGCTCTTCTGTTGATAGTTTGCCTATGATGGATATCCGGCCCTAAGATGCTATTAGAGCAAAAGTCAAGCCCCCAAACTCGTATACAGCTTACTACAAAGTCTACTTTTGAGTGTTGGGCTGAAAAAAATCGTGGTGTTTATCTTTCTACACGGTTCACATACACGATCCGTTATCGTTCTTCATAACACCGTTTCACAGCTTCGTACTCCTAAGGCCATGCTTTGCACTCGATTTAGAGCTTACGGCGTACGACAGACACCTTCTGAACATGTTATCACCTTCTCCCGGATTCATGTTGCTATAGAGTTCAGGTGGATGCTCTATTTGTTTCCAATATTGCCTCTAGAATTCCCATAGGGTTTCACGTAAGTACTATCTTGTCTTTACGTTACATAATTGATTTCTTATCGCAGAAATACTTGCCTATTCATATATGCACTAATACAAGGTCGACCTCACTTTCCACCGGATATTCTGTTTATCCAACTACATTTTAGGGATAAAAAGTGCATACGCTACTTTAAAATGAATAATGTTGCAAGTTTACGGCATATTTACAAATGGTTTGTTTAGATGATCAGGTATGTTAAACAATTATGGTGCCCTTTCTACGTAGAACGAAATTTTGACAATAGTGAGTGGCAGTAAAATTGTAAAAAGAATCGGATACCACATATCGTGTATGTTTTGATCTTTGCATGATTACGATGCCATGTGGCGTCATAATGGAAATGTTGTAGTAGTGTGTTTTGAGAGCAATGGAAAGATGAAGCTCATGTGTACAAAATTTTAAAGGAAAACGATCTGATGTTTAATAAGGAAAAATCGGTGTTTTGTCGGGGACGGGAATTAAACAAAATAATAATAAATTCCATTTGAGCATTTGACGAAATGACGGAATCTACTTATTTATTCATTAGCAAAAGCAGGTGGTTTGTAATTAAAATAATTATTATCGTATACCGACAATAATTCAACGGGCCGCTGAAAACGTCATCCAATTAAACTAGCGGGGAAACAGAGCAATGTGCGTATCAACCCGATCCATTAGCTGCTCCGTTGGTTTACACAAGTTAAGTTACCAGCGTTTGATTGGGCTAATTCATAATGCACCAAAACATAAATATTCACGTTTCGATTGGCTTGCCATTGATAGGGATCGGGGATTCCCCCGGGTTGATTCTCAAAATCTAATTACCAAAAATACCCTCTTTATGGACGCATGCACCCGCTTGAGCGTAACAACCGTTCCACAGTATATTTATTAGACAATTAATAACACAACTGGTGTTATAAAAATCGAAAATTGGGGGCGCTATCAAATAGTGTTTTGCAGTGGTGTGCATTTTGAGGATTCTAGGCACATTCTGTTTTATTGGAACCAGCAGGTTAAAGTGTCCAGTCAAAAATTACCCCTTTCACTAAAGTTAGTGATCCTGGATTAGCGGACCAAAGGGATGGGCTCTAAACGCAACAATTTATAGATGAATAACAAGGTCTAGGGTAGTACATTTTTAATAATAATAAAAAGAAACGTACAATAAACAACCAAAACTAACAGACAAAACAAAGCAAGCCCCTGCCTCAGCTGATTTAGGGGAAAATTGTGTTAAAAGAACCAATTGAAATTAACGTCACAACTGCCTCACTAGATTAGATGCTTTTAAAGATGGTATGTTCTGAGTGTTGATTAAATGTGTCTTTAATCATTTTATCGTAAGAAACGAACTTTTACAAAAACAACCCAGTTCTTACCGAATGTAGAGACATTGGGTATTATTATTGATTATATGTCCCGATTGAGTATACTGAGAGGTTCCGGGCATAAACCTCTTTCAAGTAGGGGGTTCTCGTAATTAGTTCTGAATCAGTTAATCCTCCATGTGCAAATCCGGTTGTTACTCTTCGGCTTAGTTACAAAATTGAATATTAGTTTTCCCAATATTAGCGAGCATCATTAATCCTGCGTCCCCTTCGCCCTACTTTTCAACGATTTTAAGCACGTATTACGGTTGCAAAGCACGTCGTGAAGTAGACCATACAGTGTGAATGGACTCTGATAACATACCTCTTAGAAACTTCGTCTTCCCCACATTCCCAGGGTTGGACCCAAAAATTGATTCAGCGCACCCTTCAAAAACTATAGAAAAAATCTTCAAAACTTCTTCCCACAACTTCTAGAATGGGATTCTGGCTAATAACCTAACTATATAGGTAATTTTGCAACCTGTTTTGTCCCATTCTTTTTTATGGTTTAAATATACCTGCTTTCTGATTTTGTTCAGTTTCACGACATATTTTGTAAAATTTAATATTTATACATTATCATGCCGGTTGATGAAGTGTAATAAATTAATAAAGTCAATAAATCAATAAAAGTGTTACAGCAGAGTACCGGTATAGATTGTGTTGACGTATATAGGCTAATAAGTAATCTTCGTATTTATATAGGTATGAATATATTCCAGAAATATTGTTTAGAAGACATGAGATAACAACACCAGGGTTCATATAACACTAAACCATTATTACTAGGACAAATTTGTAACAAACACAGTCAATCGATCTTGCCCTTTGTGTCAATATTTATAGTGTCACTACCAACAAGTAAAGGGATTGAACCTTCAAAAGACATGATAGAGAAATACTAATGAAATAAGCCACAATTGGAATCCAATATTACGACGAGTAGACACACCCCGAAGTGGACTAGAAATGAAGGCAAAGCTGCAAAAGGGTAAAATGTGTGCCAGAAGACGAGCTACACTGTTGACTCACACAAAGTTGGAATATTTGGTTTTCAGACCCAATCTATTCTATTTTGAAAAGCCTCAGTAATCATATAAGAGAGGTGAATGGATTACAAATTGAGTCCCCACTACCCAGGTGAAAGTGAAACCATGCATAATTGAATTAGGCACAATTGCCATTGTTGGGAGCTATAAAATGCCACACGTCTGCTGTTTGTTCCTTTTATCTGCTCCAGCCTCTGTGCAAGGAGTCAATTTTTTCAGAGTTGATTGTACCTTTAAAACAAAAACTGGTAAAGCTAAAGATGGTTCCAGAGGGCCTCGGCTATGCCTCGTTCCAACGGCATTGTCAATACCCGAAGAATGACGCAATCCGACGGAAACGGGTACAAATAGGCCAAAGTCGCTGATTTCCTCCGGATATCGCAGACCACAGTCTTTAAAATCATCCGACTCATCGACAGGTGTGTCTTTTGAGCAAGAAAATCTTCAAGGCGACCACGATTGACTACCAGACGGCATCATCACTGACTGCTTATTCTGTGCCGTAGAGCCTGGGAAATGCCAACGAGCCGCCTTCGTCGTTGTGGAGAGGACACTATGGAATCAACGGTTTCCGCAAAGCTGAAAATCGAGATTGCTCCAACATGGATTACAGAGCAAGACGAATGACAATGTTCCACGCCCCAAACACGTTCACACGAGAGGTGTCGACTTCGCGTTTGGGTGGGATAGGAGCACGGAAAATTACAGCTCTGATCCTGGCGGAAATGTTGTGTTTTGGAACGAAAGCCGCGCACCCTTGACAATCAAGGGAAGACAAAGGTTCGTCACTTACGTGGTGAGAACATCCGAGATGACTGCATTCAGGAATCTACTCAAGGTGGTGGCAGCTTAGTGATGGTATGGGGCGGTAATTCATGACTGGAGGGAAATAAAAACACTCGCTGGGTGTGTCAGATGGAAAAACATGAAACGCCGTTTCGTGTACCTGACATTCTGGAAAACCATGTCTGCCACATGCAAACAAGGGTTTGCAATACGACAACGTCACGCCCACAGGGCCGCGTGGTAGTTAGACAATTTTCTTGAGGTCAAGGAGGTGGCGCAGATACCATGGCCTGCTTGCTCCATGATTTTACTTCACCCTATCGGTACGCCGGGATGCCTTAGCCCAGCCATCAATGACAGGGACCGTCTTCCTTGAAAACTCTACAGAAGGTAGAAACAAACAACGTTGGGGACAGAGGTCTTATGCCGGCGAATCAGGACGCACTTATTTATGCCGGGGTGACCATTACTCCAAGGAAGGGTATTTCTGATTTTGTTTGCATAAATAACGAACGAGGACGAGGTCGTATGTAGGTCATGGGGAACACCCATGACGACCTACATCAAATCACCAAATTGGTGTGTTTGCATTCCGTATTGCTGTTAATTTCTTTTGACCCTTTTGGTGAAATGCTATAATGAATGAGGCTTGGCCGCCACCGAGCAGTTATATAATTCGGTAAATAGCGCCCTCAACGTACCACAAACTGGAAGGTCCTATACCGTTTTTGTCAAAACCGCAAAATAGCAATTTTCAAACAAGAGCAACTAAGAAAACGAAAATCGTACAGGCACCGATATGGAGAAGACTAAGCTCAGAACGATATGTCTTCCATTTCTTTTTAAATCTCATATTCGTTTTCTCACTTACAAAGTCAAAATGCTTGTTGTCTGGCTCCAGGTTGCCATTGACAACCAATGACGTCTCACACGGTGTAATTGAGTTAAGTTTGTTTTTAAAGGGAATAGCCAGTCTAGGCATACATGGAGTACCATGACAACTGGGGAGAACATTTATACGATTTTGACTCTTTCGGGTCCCCCCCCCCACACTAGTTGATATATGGATAATATAGTGAATTTAAGAAAGGTGTGAAATAGGTAACGAAATTTCAGAAATAACGGGATGTAGGCAATAATCAAATTCCGCTGTCAAAGCGGTGTTCGCCATTGATATTTTTTTTTTTAATCCATGTTTTTAAACAAGTTAGACTTTCAGCAGCTGTGTGCATACAAAGACATCTTTTGAGGTAATTTGTTCCGAGCGCAGGACATTAAATGTATTTTTAAAAATGTGCCACCAATAGGTCAACGCAATCATGTAACTCCACTGAAATTCGGATCCACGAAATTTTGCAATCACAAAAAAATATTTTGTGTCGCTGTAAGTGATAGCAAAGGGTGTCAAGTTGCACAGTTACATCGGGCCTCTCCAACTCAATCTATTAGGATTAGATTAATAGGGAACATCCCAGAGGAACACACAATACAAAATAACAACCGCTTTAACTGCGTGGGCGGGGTTGAGGTGAAAATATGACGGGGATTGGTGTAACAAAATGCATGGATTTTGATAAAGGAGCGATTGCCCCATATGTAAATGGTTACAGAGATTGAAACATAAACCTCTACGAACAATATTGATTTTGGAGGGTTTGTTTGGCTTTTTGATAGGCATTGAGGATTTCGTGGGGTCATATACCACTTTAAATGCCATGAGACGAGTGTCCTTAAAAGTGTTAAATGAAGGATTTAAAAGGAATGGGAAATGCCACATTTAGTCGCTTGATTAGTAAGCAGGTTAGCAAAGGGTGGTAACAAATAGGTCAGATCGTTAGTACACGGGAGAAATGTAATGGATGTTCTGGTTTATTGTTTTTTTTTCATATACAATTTTGACACCAAGTTTCCAATACAAGAATCATGGGTTGTCATTTTTAAAGTGTGTTCTTGGGGTGTATAAGGGGGCAAAATTTGTACAGGGGAACAATTAAAAAGTGTTTAAATGGATTTTAAAATTCTTTTACCAATCTGTGCGGCTGCTCAATAAGGTTTCTAAAAAGGTAAGCTTGCATATTTACGACCTAATTGTTTTAGACAATAGGTCAATAAAGTTCAAGTCATATTTATAGAATTGTTCGATTTTGTTGAAACTAGTTTTAAAATCGTTCATGGGTCATACTAAATAAGAAAAATTATAAAATTCTGGGTTTCACCTTTCAAAAGTGAGCTTAGAGGAGGACTGGTGTTCTCCCATAGAACATGTGGACCAGGCAATTTTGCCCTCTTAATTATTATAAAAACGTCATTACAACGCGACATTTGATATTTTCTGGTTCTGTACAGTAAGACGAACAATTGGCACCATTTTAGAACAACCGAGAATCTGAAATTTACCCAGTGGTGACCTGAAACCGTTTACCTTGTAAAATTTGTACTATAACACTCATGTAGGGCAAACTGTTATACCTTTCTGTAATCCGCAAGGTACCGAAAATGATTGTATACTTTAACACAATTTTGCCCACTTTTTATATTTTGCCCCCTGTCTAAAACCAGGGTAAACCTTGCCCCCCCCACCCCTGAATTCATCCAAGACCAATTTTAAAAAACATGGAAAAACCATGATTTTTTGGAATCCCTCATACAATTTTGATTTTAGAAAAAACTTGGTGGCAAAGATTGTATATGAAATCTCACAAAAATACAGTTCCACATGTTAAACTTGTACAGGTGTGCGACATTTTCAACAGTTGTTTTTTTTAAATTCCCTATTTCCTCGCTTGTCTGGTCAAATGATTGCATTTGCGGGGTAAATGGACGACTCACTCAGCCGTTTCGTATGAAAGGTGCTCCCATGATGTTTTAATTGGGCGGAGCCCCCATCCACGATTATTTATTGAAATGTGACTACACAAATAGACTATCATTATTTCATCAGAGCAGACTCATCTTTCCTACATTATATACTGCTCTGCCCTCTAGGGCGCTGAGTCACCTTTTTTTTTCTTTGACTATGTTATTGGCCCTTGTTTAGCAAAAAAGAGTATAGAGTTTGCATGTCGCTGTAGTAAGAATATTTGCAGGTCAGTTGGGCGTCAGTATTGTATAGCAAAACTCACAAAAGTGCAGTGATGGTGAACGGTAACATTTCAGAGTCTTTTGATTTACAGAAGTTCTGCATGGAGATGCACTCGCGCCGTTGTGTTCATCATAGTTGTGAATTGTCTTTTAACCAAGCCATCCTGGGTGTGACCCTGGAATGTGGAATAAACCCACGTCGACCTAATGAATATTAAAGAAGGTACCTGGTCCACGACTGATATTTTGCTGATGAATTGCTCTCTAGAGTCTACCCCCTCACGGGCCCAAAATATCTGAAGAGTACATCTTCAGCAGCAAAAGACATATATTCAGGTTGACCCAACCCATGACACTTGTGATCATCATCAAACTTACACTCACAAGTTTGTATATTTTCGTCAGTTTAACCGATTCATAGGGGTATATGCCCGGTCTATACATGTATAAGGAATTCGATTTAAGCTTAGCCAATTTAACACAGTGGGTTAGTATATGGACAAGCATATGACGTGCAAAAAAAAAGTTAATGGAAAAATTGAGGGACCATCCTCAGGAAATCTCTTGAGTCGGCCTGTAATTTATTGGCCGTGACTGTTTTTGCATATTACATAAATGCTTGTCCATTTGCTAATCACTGTATGAAATAACTAAGGTCAAATCGGGGGGGTCCTCAGATAGAAAGCAAATACATTTTGTTTAAAAATTTCCGGATCCAGCATTTTTGTTACACACGGTATAATATGGCCCTGTTTATATTGTGCATAAAATTTAACTGCATGAAAAAGGGAAAATCCTATTCATCTCTTAACTTGGAATTAAGCATTTTAGGAAACTATCTTTAGTTCTATAGACATTTCATTAGGCCTATACACAGCAAATTATATTTTGAATCTCTGAATCAGCCTTATATTATTCATTTTTCATCGTTTGCGTGTTTTTTAAGGAGGAAATAGCTGCGAATTCCGGTATTGTATTGACCACTTTGTCTTAATAAAGGTACATCTATACCATTCTGATTTTTTGCTTAAATAAATACCAATATTTATTTAAATATCAATTCTAGGTTTGGTAATTTTGTAATTTTCTAAAATATTTTTTTTTTTAAAAATACGCAATTACCGTTGTTGTGTTACTTATAATTAAACAAAATAATGCTTGGGCGTTCCATTCAAACACCGATATATTGCTGATTTAAAGGAACTGAACTTAATTGACAAAGCTTGACTAATAGCCTTTAATGAGGTTTACAATGATTCCGTCACTGCCAGTATTATGTCGTGCAGAAAGCGTGACTTAATCTCACTTGCATATGTGACTTCTATATGAGACATCTACCTGAATATTAGTTGTCATATGCAAGTATTGCTATTAATGCTATTGTGATGATATACAGCTTCACATAAAACACTCACAGTACTTTCTTTTCATGTCTTGAAGCTATTTACACAGAGCCTGGTACTATTACAATGTTAAACACCAAACGTTGCAAGTTGCCGTACGGGGCTAACAGGGTATAGTTAGACTCACTTTGCAGTCATTTTAAAGTATGATAGTGAAATCTTTCGGGGGTAGGACAGGGGGTTAGTTTATATTGATTTGATTTTTGTCTTGTTATTATTTGATATTACTAGGGTCTCCCATCATCTGGTGTAAAAATAATACTTTATTTTGAAAATACTTCCACCCCTAATTTTACGACATTTAGTTTCAAGGGGGGGGGGGGGGGGGGACACCCTCTTTTATGTCCTAAGCCATATTCTTGTACCAAAAATGAAAGCTGGAAATTTCTGCATTTTTGGGAAAACCTCAGTTCTGGAAACCCATCCTTTGGGCCTCAAATCAGTTCAGAGTGTTTATTTTTGAAAATCCGGGGAGTCATTACCTACCCTCAAAAGAGTTGAGGAATCCACACCCCTACGGGGGGGGGGGGGGGGGGCTATGGTTGCATAAGGGCAAGTGATACTAAAAAAAAAGCGCCAAAGCGCTGGCTTAGATGGATGCACCTATAAAACAAAATTCTAATAAATATTGGACTTGCACGCCAAAAATCAAATGTCTTAGTTTGCAGTGGAGCAGGGGTGTCTAAAAAAAATTAAGATCCTCTCTCAAATTCAAAGAGATATTGAGTTGGCCCAAAATGTTGGCAGCCCTGTCTCGACTTTCATTAAGATGTTTGGCGCAAACTAAACTACAAAACTAAGGCCCCTATGCCTTGGGAGCCAAAACGGTTATTCTTGTATTTGAGATAGGATGTTAGTTTCGTAGTGAGCCCCCTGCCTCAAAATTTACAAAACTAAGACCGTAGCATTTTTGGCACCAAATCAATATTTTATTAGTTTTATATGCAAATATAGCATTTCATCTAAAGAACACTTTTTGAGCCATTTTTTCGTACCACCGGATATCTTAGGGTTCGTCTTCCATTGGTTCCGTTCGCCACTGGAACGTCGCAGTAGTTGTTATAAAGAGCACTGTAATTTTGCAAAACACTGGTGGTTACAATCGTCTACCTAAGCCATTTCGTAAATCATTCCGAAAAAAAATTGGTACCACAGGATAGGTATAGTTTTGTCTGTCCATGGTATCAAAATAAAGTCAGACATTTAATACGTGACGGCTATTGACGCGTTAATCAATGAAAGCGTTCAAATACTGGATAGAGGGTGGACAATTGAGTTTTGCAAATTACCAAATTAAAAAAAACAAAAACAAAATAACTAAACTTAAATAATAATATATAAATAAAACAATACCACAAAAAATAGTCGGCTTCATCACATACTGAACTATCTCACAAAATAAGTGTTTCGAGAAAATCGCAATGGCAAAGCACCCCTTCGATAAGCCTTGTTTCCGGGGAAAAAACTACCGATTTGCTCAGTACTACCAGGCAAAAGAAATATCATCAAGAAACCCTTTAGAGTTTTAATTCAGTGAAAAAAAAATAAATGCTGTTATCCAGCCAACATTGTTGACTGTAAACCTATCAGACAGTATGTGATAAAGATTTTTTTCCAACGATGTCTGAGATAGATCACAGATAGACCAGTGTGTGACGTATTTTCACCGTATTATAACAAAAGGCAGCAATGTCTATCGGTGTATGACAGCAGAGTGATCTATGTATAGCACTGTATGTGATACAGCATTGATATAGATCGGTATGTGATCGGTATAGATATATGTATTATCAGATTTCGATTGCTTAGATAGAAACAGAAGCTCGGTATGCATGGTTTTCATCGCCGTGTTAAAGTACCACATGTACGATTATTTTTTAGTGTAGTAGTGATCATGTCAGATAGCGCTGTCATGTGAAAAAAAAATAAATTTGAATTAAATGCACAGGTCAAATTTGCTAATTAAATCATTAAGTAGGTAGAGACCAAATTCTGAAACTCTGCCAAATTATAAAGAGTTACGTTCATATTAAACACTAACGAATTTCTAAAAATGTCAAAATATGAGATCTGAACAGTATGTGATGCAGACGCATCGAATATTATATAAATAATTCCCATGCGTATATGAATAAAGCCAGATAATATAATCCTCATTCTTTATTCGTTGAGATGCACAGCCATGCACTATCCATTACTCCAAAAAACATGGAATGGGCCAAACATTGCAAATTGTACTTGAACCCTTTTAGCCAATTACTTCTCTCATAACGGGATTGTTTTGGAATATGTATTCATATGGCACAAAAGTTTACCTTCCAGGAAGAAAGGTTATTTAAACAGTAATTAATTCGAAGAAAGTACTTCATTCTTGTTAAAGAGTTACTAAGCACACTATCGTGATTATGCAACAAATTTGAAAAATGCAGGAATAGCTTCAAAGTGAAGGATAAGTCTGTTAGAATTCTCATGAGTACCTTTTCCAGCTGTAGACTTAACAGAAAGGGAAGAAAAACGGCAGTGTTCCAGGATACGATTCTCCATATTCAATACGTGTTGTAGTAAGTGCCCGTTCGGAACACTAATGACTAAAATTCATCATTCTGTCCTAATAGGTTTCTTTGGTCTTGATCATTGCAGGGTATGTTAGGTACCTGACTTGTTAACATACATGGCAAAATCTTTGATTTTTGATGATTTTTATCGATTTGCTGATTTAGCAATCACTGATATGTCTTTAAGCCGGCTGGCAATAGGTGGCAAGGAGGTATATTAATCAATGAACGATTTACACATTGTTTAGGAGTTGTTCGAAAAATTGTGTATGTATTTATTTATTTTTTGGCATAACATAACTCAAACCCTAACTGATCACATTCACCCTCTCTTCCTGAGCAATTTTTAACAAAACCACATTAACAACAACATCGAAATAATTGAACATCTGATTCCAATAAGTTGGTACCACATCACATAATAGCTTAGAATTCAAATATTCCTAAGACGGTCACTATGGACGTCATAAAGTTTAAAAAAGGTATAGGGTAAAAAGTTTTTTTGCATGGGGTTTTTGTTTTTGGCATTGATTTTTTTTTCAAAAAAATAAAAAATAATAAAAATAATAACTGGGTGTTATCATTCGGGTTGTTTCATTTTTGATCCGCGGGTACATGGATTGAGTGTCGCGTCGTCATAAATTTCTGGTATAATTATGAATATAGGTATCTCTTAGAAAACACAGAGAATTATTTTTAAAGTTATTTTAACCCATGAAATGTACACGTGTCAATTTGTCGAGTTTTCCTATACAATGAGGGGGTTTCTTACATAATTTTGCAATAGGTTGTTTTAGACATTGGACATATCTTTTGAAATAAATGGAGAAGAGGCGTTTTGTCCTTTCTCTGGGGTCAAATGTCACTTTAACATTTAGGTCTGCAAAATGGCCCACTAAATTTATCATTCAAGACTTCAAGGAACATTTGGTATACAACTCCTTTTTTGACAGAGTAGAGGTGCCCCCCCTCCCAAAAAAAAAAATCTGCTCCTAGGTAACAGGAACAATATGGATAGGTAAAAAGGAACAGGCCAAAAAGCAAGATATATACACCATAAATAAAGTAATACAGAAAATAAATAATATAGAAGCAAAACATAGAAGCAGGAGGGCAGGAAACAAAGAACAACCGGGAAAAAAAAAAATGAGACATGAGATGAGGCTCTACACTGCAAGCACGCATCCCCGCACGCACTGCCCTCCCCTTCCCTCCTCACTACCTCACCCTCCCTTATCCCCCCCCCCCCTACTCGCTCCCTTGCTGATTTTGTTTTTTTCAGGATCGTTTCCTAATGTTGTACGAAGCAATATTCACAATTCTACAAAGTTTCCTCCTTGCTGAATTTTACTGTTATAAACGTTGCGCACAATTCCCTCTGGGAAAGTGGTTAAGGGGTTCCATTAACACCCCTTCCCCTTGGGCACCTAACCGGAGTGAATTTGACCCTTGGGGTCACTTAAAAGTGTTTTAAGCGATGAATTATAATTATTATCCGTAAGCAATTGTCAAAGTTGAAATAAA
The DNA here is from genome assembly GCA_023653785.1 of Ophioderma brevispina. Taxonomy (NCBI): domain Eukaryota; kingdom Metazoa; phylum Echinodermata; class Ophiuroidea; order Amphilepidida; family Ophiodermatidae; genus Ophioderma; species Ophioderma brevispina. Next base: position 8,463 of record JAMKCH010007301.1, on the reverse strand, counting down.
AAAACCTGGTGTGTGGATATCTCATAATATTCATACAGAGAGAGAAAAAATATAAAAAACACGAAGCCGGCTGTTTCCAAATTACGTTTTTCTCGCTTAGGGGAAAATTAAAGCGTAGGATAAAGAACACTAATCGCACTTCAAAAGGAATTTAGCAAATAAAACAAAGATCGTCGATCGCAAGTTTGAACCAGAGCAGAGATACACTTAACCTTTTAAAAACGTAAACAACAAGTATTTATATTCGACCTAATAAAAAATTAACATTTCCAATTTTTTTCTCTCATATTATTTAACCTATGCTGGAGTGTGCTCTGTGTGGATTGTGAAAGTATTTGTATTGCAAAAATAAAGTCCAATAGTAATGCTCCCAGTAGTAGCCACATTGTCATCAAAAATAGATATATATAAAACAGAAGGGTCAATATGAGAGGCAAACCAAGCCGATTTGGCTGATAAGGTTTTCTGACAATTTTTAGTTGATTAGCTTCAATGCATAAGCATACAGTACCAATTGTGATACAATTGGGGATATTATTTTATGCAAGAAATTGTCTTCTATAATAAATGTTCCAAGTAAGGAGCATATGACGGTAATTAAAAAGTTGTAAATAAAAAAAACGACGACTACACTGTACGAGAGTGGGGAAAATGACCAACGGTTTTGAATGAATGATTTCACTCTTAAATGTTTGCAATCAATTTTAAAACCCTCGTCTTACCAAAACTCTTTTTGTAACACGGTTTACCAAGAGGTGGGGCAGTGGTTACCACCCGCATCGACAATTCGTTAATAAAGACTCCGATGCTGATGCTTTGATACTGGGTTTGTGATGCTACGTGAGGCAGAGCATTCTATAATATGCGGGAAGAAAATTCTCTTCTGTGGGAGAACCCATTGGACATTGGGATTTTCACCAGCAAAGTCATTAAATTCTACTGAGCTCCTAAGGCGACGGTCAACTTAGAGCCAGCTTCAGTAGCTAGCAGGCTAAGGATATCTGGTGCTTATCCGTAAGGAACCACGGTGGACAAGAGGTGAATATTCCAGCCGGCATGCGATGACCCAATGGTGGAGCTGTGAGTGAGGATTGATGTCTTCTCGGGGATACCAATGTGGAAATGGAAATGACACGTATCTGGATTGAATCAAGTCTGGATAGTTGGAGTGGTTATTGCTCCACACCATGCTGCAAGCTTGCATATTCCATGTAAGATCGAACCATGGGATAATAAATTATCGTCCCGTCTAACTGCATTTTACTGCACTTTTCAAAAAATCACCTACATCTAACAAGAATAATCAAAGCTTCACTCCTTCTTTGCAAGTGAATCCTCAGGTTGGTAGTCATTTCCAAAAAGGGCGTCAGGAATACAAAAGAGCAGATCGTGCCCCCCCCCCCCCCCCCACCGCCCTGACACAAGACAGAAAATTTGTATTTAGCACAACTTCCGGCTATCCAACGGGTATTTCATGATGGAATGATACGTAACATGTAATTGGGTTGGCAACCGGGCGTTGGAAAATCTGACATCATAGCTCCTGAATGGAGGGCGAAACCATCGACCCTCTTCCAGAGTTGTTCCAATAAAAAGGAGGACTTAGATGGCCAGTTGAGATTGTCTGTTTGATATTGTTAAGTTTACACTGGGCGTGTTGTGCCGAACACCCGGGTGCCGAAATACCAGGGGTGCGAAAAAACCTTCCCACCTTCTTGTTCCCCCTAGCCTGGGATATATCCATATTTCCTATCATAAAATGTTTACCATATCCAAACCAAATATATACCTTAACATTCATTTCACCAAAGAACACCACAACTCTCGATCAACCGTGTTGGATTGCATTTATGTCATTATGACGCAGTGCCTGACGGTCCCTTCTTTACTTTAATGTCGAGAGTACAGGGGCAGTAGGAAGGTAAGAAGTGGAAAATAATAGTATACGTGAAATATGATGTTATACGATATGTTAAAGCCAAAAGCACCACATTGATTTTATGAGATGAGTTCCCGCGTTCCGTTTCAGCAAGGTAACCGAATTCGGAAGCAATGTATACGTTATTATATGCATTGAGACTATGGCTCCCATTGCAACGGTCCCTTTATGATTAGGAGGGCTATTAGGGTTTCAACACGGTTATCGTTAGTGATAGGTTGGGGTTATGTAGGGTTAAATTAGGGTTAATGTTAGGGTTATGGATTAGTTTAAGGAATAGGGTACGCTAGGGCCGATAGCTGGTTTATGTAGTAGGGGTTAATTTTACGGATAGCATAAGGGCTATTTTAGGGTTATATGTTAAAACTCGTTTATGTTGTATGGGTTTGGGTTAGGTTTATTTGCTACTTGACAAATAGGGGGTTATGTATTTTTCTGAGGAGGGGATCTCTTAGAAACAAAATCAGCAGTAATCAAATTGTTATGACAATGTGTGGGTTTGTGGATGGGTGTCAAATATGAGTCAGTATGGGGTATATAACTTTGCATTGGGGGTTATGTAATTTCCGAACACCATTTTTCAATATTTCAAGGTTTTCAATTCGGCCGAGTTAGCTGAGTCAACTGAACATTTTTTGTGTCATCTTGTGTCCGTATAGCCAATTGACATAAAAGCTTATGACATCCAACCCCCGCACGTTGTAATAATAGCCAAGAGTTCTAACTTCAAAGTAGCCCAGTAGTTATGTGCCGAACTATGGGTAAACATTGTTTCGGCACAAGTACACCCGAACGGCAAAGCATCTGCGGGCGCCAGAAAGAAACACAGAAGGCCGCGATCATCGTACGTCGAAATTGACACAGTTTCGCGGTTGGATTTCAAGGAGGCGTACACGTTGACAACCAAAGTGAACACGTTTTAAAAACAATGTTTTTTTTTAATAGCAACATTTATTAAACCATCTCCAGATCTGCTGATTTACATAATTTTTTTTTCGGTAAAATAAGTGGCCTCAATCCACGCCCACATAAAAGTCGTATTGACCTTCCCGGATAAACATACAAACCCTCAGCATGAATAGATGGTCGAAAACTGTTTTATCTTTTTTTAACTTTCAAACTTTTTAACTTGTTTTTAAAACTTAAAAACTTTACGCGACACACATAAAGAAACAATCACACTTTTGTAGAAATAATCTAACATATTTAATCCATTTTCTGTGTACAAACTTTTCAAAACCTCTTATGAAGTTAAAAAAGGCACAAGGCTTAAGAACTACCACTTGAAAACCCAAAACTCACTTGCTTACTAATTTGAAAACGAGTACATTGATTGTCGATTTTACTAAATAATAATTAGTTCTTCAGGCCACGTACTAATTTATCTAAACTGGTAGTAGCAGCTGAACAAGTTTGCTGAACTAGATCATGGTTGTTGTTAATAAGGAAATTCCGTTAGGAAGGTTCCTACAAATTGTTTATCGACTGTATTAGAGGGGCTTCTACTAGTTTATAAACGTAGTAAAATGATGTCCGAATTTTTACTACTTGTTAATAGGGCAGTTCTACTACTTTCACTGGAATAGTAGGGCAATAGTAGGGATATTTGGTAGGGGTGTTTGTACTAGTTTGCACATATATGCTCTTGAAATGTGGGTAAATTTATGAAATTGGCAGTTACATGGGTTGCATTAATTGTGACATTCAACAATGTTATTAGTGAGGGTTTATAGAGGGCATGGCAATTATGGATTCTGAAACTTGGAGTCACATTGACGTGACACGATGATCCCCGGGAGATGATCCGTGCCCACCAGTTTACTAATTAAGTCTGGATACGAGCCATGTTCACAACCTTATGGGATAGAAACAACAACTGGGGACGGACAGTCCCTATAGCAAGGGGATATACATAGGAACATGACCATGAATAGGCCTATACACTAAACCAACAGTGTGGAACACAGCCCCCTTAGGGTCTTTGTTGGAATGGTTACTAAGGGTGGGACCTATGCAGAAGAGCCTATACCAACATGTTCATGAGTTACAATCTTTGCTTTTCCAGATGGCATGTACGGTTACTTCATGCCTGCGACTCATACATACTGTGACTATACACTACACTATGAGCGTACAATGCACGGCAATGTGACTCAAGGTCCAGAATCAATCGTCACTGACGCGTCAATGCTCTCTCATATCACATTGAAACAGTGTAAAGTACAACAATTATGCAAACCTGTAAACTTGCTAATATAACTTAGTCTTATTTACGCACCTTTAAGACATTTTGTCAGAGCTTTCTTGTTGAGACGGCTGACGTGCTTTAAGACACGGGAACGGGCAAGGACAGTGGCGGGAAGTTGGCGTCAAGACAACTAGTAGATCAAGTAGCAGAATACCATAGGTCTGACGTACTTAATTCGTAGACCAAAACTAGGTGGTTCAATTGGTAGAACGTCCGGAACGAGTTTTGCGATTTAAATTAGTAGATAACTTCAAACTGAGTAGTAGGCTCGTTTCTACTACTCTTTTAATTGTACAGCGACTTCTACGAGTCACTAGCCGGTCACAAAATTCTAGTTCAGTTAAAAAAATCTAGTTCAGTTGACTGAACTAACGAGTCTACTAATTGATAACTTAGTAAAGATCCTAACATAACGAGTTTTTGGTTCTATGTGGTAATGCCTTCATATATGCGTTTTAAGAGTGTGATATTTACATTCTCTTTCACCTGTTCTCTTAAACAAACAATTGTGGGTTCCTGATTTGAGTCGTTCACAGCTAAAAAAGGTGCTCAGTCTTGCGTTGCAGACGGGTCTTTCTATATTTTGCATTTGCACACTACACGGGATTGTCGTACACTCGCCGGCCAGGATTCCGGTATTTTTGCCGCATAGACGGATACTGTACCACACACAGCGGATGTCTCCCCGTCGTGGAGTGGCTAAGTGGTTACACCGGCTCCCAGCGCGCGGATATTGATCATGCCAATTTTGTTTTTTAGATATTTTGGCCATATATACATGTGCAACGAATCATTATGTGTTTTTATGATGCCCGCTTTGAATTTCGTAATGCTAAACAGAGAAGATGTGTATAGCGCCCTCATTCATGAATGAAAACTTTTCATCCACTCTCAAAACGGCGTTGTGGTAGCTGCGTGTCTACTACCGGTACTGTCTACACAACATCCAACTTCTCTCCATCTTGTGGGCATCTACAGGGTAGCCATTGGGGTAGGTCAGCAGAGTAGTAACTCATTATATACCGAAAAAGAGGGTACTCTGTAAGCCATACTCTTGCAGGCTACTGCCCGCAATTAAGCACATAGTGTGTACTTTTACAGTCGCTGACAGGTGCGGTAGACATGGTTGTTAGCGAGGGTCGTCTGTACAGTCGTCGAGTGCCAAATGTTGTTAAACACCAGTATTTCAATACGGAATTATAAATCGCTATTTCATCATAGTGCGCAGTTCAATCTCCATAGAAAAACGTTTTACACAAATTTAGACACTCGCCAGTGGTGGTAGATGCGTATAGGTACCACGTGAGTAAAAGGAACACGCGCCCCCGTGTTAGCTTACGTTTCAATTTTGTTTTTATTGTTTTATTGAACTACTTTCTTAAATATATTAACATTACTGTTATTTGAAATCTTAAATGATTTACAAAATGTTACTTGAAGGGAAAAAAATCGTCTATGTAGACTTTCAACTGGCGACTGCCTACGGCAGTGTAAATGATCTGCATTGAATACATAATCTGGTGTTCAGGATAAATGTTCGAAACATTACGGGATATTAATGAGGATTCGTATCAGATTGTTATCTCTTAAGCATACCGCTGTGCAATATGATAGATTCAAACATCATGGGAAAGTCAATATACATCTCGAAATAGAAACTGTAGAATGATTATTTGAAGTCACGGATTCCACTTGAACGTATACCTTTCCAAAGATGGGCGAACATGCACAGATTTGAAGAAAAAAAGTGATGTATGCTCTACCCAAGTGCAAATCTTTCTTGAAATAAAAAATACGTTTGGCTTCGTTACAAAGTGGTACTAATGGTCGCTTAATCACGTTTTTATTCGGGCATGTAAAACCACAAGTGTCGCCTTTTTGAGGAGAGAACAATCAGATGGGGAACCTTTTCAAATATACAGCTTTTTAACGAGCGTTTAGACCATTTAGGTTTTAAAAATAATCGTTTTCACATCATAATCTGTTTGTACACGGTTAATTGATTTGCCGAGCGCCTTATTTCGAGATAAAGCACGTTAATGATGAGATGGGGACACGGCAAAAGTGTCTTAACCGTATAGTAAGTAATATTAATATATCGTATGTTAGTGAAACAAGGTCGCAGGTGTTGTAATAGACTGTCATTTGTTCAGCCATACTATTAATATATACCAAGTCTTGGTCAGTGGCTCTTGAAATGGTTATTCAGACGATAAAATCATCTGAAGAACCGTTTGAAGATCAAGTCTTTGGTCAGTTGCTTTTGAAATGGTTCTTCAGGCATATATCAGTACTGAAGAACCATTTCCACAGCCACTGACTCAATGAAAGGCAAATGGGTTATACCAATAGATGGCAGCCACAAACACAGCACAAGATGCATCATTGCAGCTATTTGCATTTCACGGCCCTTGTTGCCATCATATGGACTATTTTAATTTTATCATAGAACAATATTAATGTGGAAATTGTGTTACAAATTTTTGCCACACTTGCTTCTTTCAAATGCAATGGGATCAAGCATCAATGGAAACGAGAAATTCTGGACAGATGCAAACGAAAATTAATACGAGACCCTTGAGTCGAAATGGAAATATTTTCGGCTAGTTAGAACATTCAATGAGAGAGTCCAGTTGATATTTGAAGCTTGGAAAAATACATCCCGGGTGTATATAAAGAGTGTTCCGTGATGTGACTGAGTGTCCTACCACCCCTCTGCCTATTGAGTGGTTACGCGTTATTTGTTGAGCATGGTACCCCAAATGGTCTTGTCTTACAAGGTCACGGTTTTATTCCGTAGTAGTAGTATAAAATTCTTTATTCAGGGGTAACTCAATTCATTTGTACAAAAGCTGGTCTCCCATGAGATCTGATCCCGATTTACAAGGATGACAGGAAAACAGGTATTTACAAACTATAAAACTGATATAAGAAGACTATTTACAATTGTAATATAAACTACATGAAGATAAAAACAAAGAAACACATGATTTGAAATAAACAGCCAATGAAAATTGGAATTTAGAGGTGAAGGATAATGATCAAATTACTTAATGTTGGGGACTTGAATTCACGTATGGGTTAAAGTCATTGAAGTCAACTTACTTCGAACCTCAGATGAAAGTTGTTCCACTCTGAGCAACCCTCTATAATAAAATGTCCGCTTGCCTGCATTCCCAGATAGCACGCATATATTGGCCCAACAATGGTTCCCTATCGATAATCATGGCATCGGAATCACGTGGCTAACGTATATTGGGCCACTATTGGTTTTCCATTGGCAATGTGATATCGGCTTCATATCGGCATCCTTTAATGGTCTACAATTGGCGCATCATATTGGCAATCGACCAACAGCCAATATAGAGCCAATTACTGGGATAACGTTGGCCCAATATTGGCTTAAGGCTAATTGTTTGCCTAAAATAGCAGGGTGAGAAAACAATAAAAACATACAGAAATACGCTAAAATCTCTCAAGGACGATTGTTTTGATCAGAACACAATATTTCAAAAATATTATACTATATAATACCAATATCAATAAAAAAAATAAACTATTTGACTAGCTCAAATTATTTAAATAATTTATTTAAATATAGCAGGTTGAAAATATTTATTTTGTCAATAAAAATATGGATATATTCCCAATATTGGTTCAATATCTATTACCAAGAATTGGCCCAATACTGTGCCAACATTGGCCCGGGCCCATTATTGGTCCAATTTTGGGCCGATGAGCAAATAATATTGAACCGATAGCTGTAGCCAATACTGGTCCGATATTGAGTATATATTGGGCCTATATTGGCCCAAATATCTCCACGTTATATGGGTTCTTATTCCAAGGTGGCAAGATAAGGGTATTACAAGATTGACTTCTAGTGCATTTTGAATGAATTGAAGCAGTAAAAATAAATTGAGATGAGAGGTAAGATGGAGCAAGATTTTGAAGACATTTAAAAACAGCTATAAGAAGTTGTTTTTTCCATCTTTCATTCAATCTCTCCCAGCAAAGAGTTCATCATATCGGAAATGGATGTTCTGATGTCCGCAGACATAAGGACACGTGCAAGTTTGTTTTGAAGAATTTGGAGAGAATTACGATGGTCAGAGATGCTGTTTGACCAAGCAGGACTGCAATAATCAAAGTGAGGAAAAACTAGAGCATTTGCGAGTAATTTTAAAGTGGCTGGAGGAAGATAGTACATAAAGGAGGATGGCCCGATTTAAGTATATGAAATTTTCGTCTTGATTGATTGGCCTTCACCCCAAAA
>JAMKCH010007300.1:0-31012 GCA_023653785.1 Ophioderma brevispina | reverse complement strand
CCAGGTCCCAGCCAGGAAAAACTGCCATTTTTTTCCAGTCAAGTTTTGCTAAGTGCATTTCTTCCCTCTTCTTGAACCCTACTCGTTGAAATAAGCTTGGGGCCACCCAGAATTTTTGCCCCAAATTCAAGATGGCCGCCAAATCCAAATGACTGCAAATTACATTATTGGATTAATAAACCCTCTCTCTAAGTTTTTCCTTTTAACTTTTTTTTTCAGTTATTCTGCGTCATCCTGAACAATTTCCCTATTCCAATTGGCCCGAGAGTCACGCCGAAGATTGCCCACATCCAGATGGTCCCAAAATCAAAATGGCAGTCAAAATAACCTTAGTTGTACTTGAACCTCGTCTTGGCTCTTCCTGTCAAATTTTTACCGCAGTTCCGTCCTCCTTAAACCTACAGCTATTGAAATTAGGTTAGAGGCTACGAATGATGCGTCTCAAATCCAAATGCCGCCAAGATGGCCACCAAAATCACCTTATTATATTCAATCTACCTGAGTTTTCATGTTAACGTTTTCCTCAGTGTTCCGTCATTCCCAACTCATGTGCTTTGAAATTAGCCGTGCATGGGACTCGGATCTTGGCTTGCATGCAAGATGACCACTTAACAATTCCAAAAATGGCTGCCAAATTACCTTCCATTAAATTTCCATTCTCATTTCCTCCATGGATTAACTTTCGTGTTCAATATGAGGTTTCATGGAACTGGAATACCTATTTTTTGTGGATAGAATATCGCCTGATCCCTCTATTATCATGTAAATATAACAGTATGTCAGTGTTTAGGTCTTGGGCATCCTAATTTGGTTCTGCTCCCCAACAATTAATTACGCGAACAAATAATTACCCTCGTGTTACCAACAAAGCCTTTTTGGTAACCCGGGCTTAAACCAATAGAGGGGTTACCACCCCCTCGAGAATTCATTATAAGCACACCATTATGAGTTTGATACCAGGATACCTATGGTCTTCCTCTTTCAATTGATACCAAAATATACCAACGTACCGAGTATGGCGTCACAATATGTTCTCAAATCTGCGAGTCGGCAAAATTGACAATTTTTTCCACAGAAATTAGGCGACAAATCCATTTTGTGCTAAAAGGGAGGATATCGCGGAGTTTTTAATATATGCGGTTTCATGCTCTAAATGATGGCAAATGACTAGTTTTACATAAACATAGAGTTTTAGAGCCAGACTGGACTGTGGGCATAATATTCAGTAAATACATAATAAAATATCCTTAGGTGGAACCACCCCCTTACCCTTTCTACTTGACGGCATCCCCTAACCACGGTGAAGGTCTACTTTCCCCCATTTTTTCGCTAAATGACCAGAAAGGATGTGAGAATGATAACTTAGAGCTTTTTAGCACAGCTTTCCGGCATTTTAGCTCAACCGAAGCATAATCAAGGGGTAAGACTCGGTTTAAGCCTGCATTCTAGAGATAACTTCAATTTTCAAAGTTTCAAAAAGGTGACCCAAGATTTCAAAATATATATTTTTTGTGTATTAATTAATAATAAGTCAAATAGACTAAAGATAGTCCCTAAAAAATCGCTCAATTCCAAAGTTTGAGATGATTTTCGTTTTTTCATGCAGTAAGCATTATGTGTAGCATACAGTGCCAATATACTGTGTATAACAAAAATTCCGGTCCGGAATTTTATAACAATTTGTATTTGTATATACGAGGGCTTCTAGTTGATCTTAGCTATTTCACACAGGGATTAGTATATGGACAAGCTTATGTATATACAAAAACTACATTTGTTTTAAACTGGGCCGGGTCCCATCTGGAAATCTCTGAGTCAGCAATGTCTGTCTGTGAATCGATCGAATGAACTGCTACGCTTTGACGGAACGAGGTAGACCCTCTTGACAAAGGCGCTTTTCACTTTCAGTAATATCATCCATGTCTGTCTGTGAATCGGATGAATGAACTGTTACGCTATTGACGGACGAGGTAGACCACTTGCACTTGAACAAATCGCTGTCACTTTCAGTAATATCATCTCTCCTAGGCTGTAGACCTCTTTCTCGCTCTGGGGTTCGTTCGCGAATCACTCTTAAGACTGACGTAGCCCTAGTTGTGACGTAAGTTACTACTAATTTTTTATTCGCATTCGTGAAACTTGGACGTAAGCAACGTGTTTCTTACGAGTAAGCCAGAATTTACGATTAAAACTACGTGCTGGGTCCACGATACCGTTAACACACCGTAGTGGTGTGGAAATGGGCGGATTGGTCATCGTTCTCATTCCATCCATCTTTGTTAGCAATCTGTCATGGTAACAGCTTTATAGTTCCAGAAATAAGGAACAACAAGGGTCCTGAACGCAAAAATAAGAGATATTATAGCAACCACCCCCTTATCTATATCAGACCAGGAGTTGTCTTTGGCGCATATACAACAGCAAACACAGTGATTACAATTAACCACCTTCTAAAACACTGTTTTCACCACGTTCCAAAATTTTAAAATATCTGTTTCATATCTAAGCCTTAACATCAGGTGTTAAGGAATTTGACGCCAAGTGTTTTGAGATTTGAGACATTTTCAATACATAACACTAATTTGCACATATTTCTAAACACTGTTTCGCAGTGTAGAGTATTTGCCCAACCTTAATATACAGGGCTTTATCAAAATTAATAAAAAAGGCAACCAAACTTAATTCTAGACGACTGCGTTAGGTTACGTCAAAGTGACTAGTAGCATCTTAAAGCCAAATCTCTTATTTCCTTTGATTCACATATACAGTCAGGTTGACTGAATCATCATTGTAATAGGGCAATGAAGCATGTTATAAATTACATTTAGCAAACAGATCAATTTGTAAAGTTAATAATCATAATTCCTTGCCTTCTGAACTTATGTCATTGAATATTAAACATCCCAGAATTGCAATGCTATCCCTTTTCACATAATTGGCTCTCTATCCTTTCACCAAATGAACAAAAAAAAGAAAAAGAAAGAAGCTCACACAAGAAACCGAGAGAGAGAGAGAGAGAGAGAGGGTTGGAAGAGAGAAAGAAAGAACGTAATGCTTATCTCCTTCATTTAGAAACTCCAACTTTGTATAAAATTCCGCCATTCCCGGATCCGTAAGTTTTGTTATAACAGTATAGGCCTAAGTTCTAGTTACATAAATGTTTTACTACAATCAAACGAAAAATCCATTTAATCTCAATTTTTGGTGGAATTAAGTATCTTAGGTGACATTTTTATTCTAATGACAATTAAAACACACATAAACTATTTCGATCTCTAAGTCATATTGAAACAGTACATAACTTTTTTGTCACTTATTGCCTCATTCCCATTTTTTGGTTCGAAAATCTTTACAAAATCTGGTTACAAAAATCTTCTTCGCTATATTGTATGTCTTGCCTTTCTTCATTTTGCTTATCAGACACTTCTTCCTACTGACTGGCATGCAGACCTTTAATACCGTTACCTGTAATATTCACAATCATGTCCTTTTGTTTTCGTTTATTGGGATATCGGCTTATATATTACTCTTAATTCTTTTTTTTATTTTTTTATTTTTTCTTTCCAACAACAAGAACATGACTCCTATTGAGGAAAAATTAGCCACCCTCTTTGGTTTGAAGCCATTTTCCCCTTCTAGCAGTGTATGCTTATCTAATATCTATCGAAAGTTACAAGAAAGGTATGATTAACAAGATATGCCAATGCTATGATATAATTTAATTAGTTATATGAATTTAACGCGGTTCTAATACCAGGAGGGATAGTCCGATACTTATCATTTAATAGGTTTGCTCACCCACCCCAAAAACCGTATACATCTGGGTAAAATCCGTTTAATAAGAATCGATTACTAGAACGGCATTCAACACCAACCGTACAATAATTGCACCCACTCTTACACCCAAATATAAGAACCCGTATAATGATCCTAAGTTTTTGCGGAAGGTAATTTCTACGACTGTCTACGTCCATTGTTCGCGAACGCACTTAGTCCACTTGTAGAAATCGTAACAATCACTCACACAAGTCTTATACTACTAACGATTCAGTTCGCGACGAACCTCTTGGTTGGGTCTCACCCTTCTGTTCTTATTTGGAGGCTGGGGGACAGTCCCCTTGGAAGCTGGGCCATGTCCCTTGATTCTTCATAATCAGCATCATCATTGGAACTGTCACCTGTTGATCAGACATGACCGTCATATCAAAAGGCGCCTTGCTATTATTCGGTAATTACAAAATTCATATCGTTTGTTTTACAGAGAACACGAGCATCGTACTCCTACTATAAATATCTTCTCCAGAAAGAGGGTGTATAGCCGTGACTTATAACAAAGCATCCGTTTTTTGTTGTTCCCTCCTTTTTCCTACACCTGTACGTGTGTGTTTAACTGGCTATGGCTGTTTTACAGCGTAGCATTTTGCCCATCCTTATTATTTTAGACCTTTTAGCACTGCATATCAATGACTGCAGCATAATTAATAAGCATCCAAATTTAATGATAAAGGGATCTCTCACCTTTGATTTACATGTTATTTTGTGGATAGTATTTGGAAAGATGTGTCTGTCGCAATGCAAAGCGATCCTCTGGATTGATGGATCGCAAATGATTTGAAATGTTTTTTGTCCAAATTGGATTTCAATGGTATAAGTCTTGTGAATTTCATTTTAACAACAGATTCCTTTGAAACAGCAAATGGAAACAGCGTTAGCATTGTTCTCTTGCTCCTCACTGCAAGCTAGTTGGAATTTGGATCAGATGAAACCATATGGTGGAATACTCTCTTCCATTTCTACTACCCTCTATGGTTGATGGAAGGGTACTCAGATCTTCAGACAATTGGATACCAGATCAAAGCTTAATAAATCGCTTTCTCTTGGGGTGCTCATCAGTGCTACTCGCATCTGGCACGATTCCTTAAACTGGATTTATTGTTCTGTTTGTCGACATTCTATCCTTGTTCTCTCACAAATTCTCTTACATTTGCTGTTTCAAAGTAACTTTTTTTTTGTTTGCTATGGTTCATCTGCTCCAACTTCCCACCTAGCCTTTCAGTGAGGACCAAGAGAACAATGTTAACGCTGTTTACATTTGCTGTTTCAAAGGACTTTGTTAAATGAAATTCACAGCCTTATACTAAAACTTGCATTTGACAAAACATTCAAATCTTCATGTGAGCCACATAAAAGAGATCGCTTTGCATTTGCGACAGACACATCTGTTCCTAATTACTATCCACAAAAATAACTTGTTAAATCAAAAGGCGAGAAATTCCTTTATCATAATTTGGATTTTAATTAATTATGCTGCAGTCATTAATATTGGAATGTTTAAAAGGTGCATTTCGTTATTTCATCACATTCTGTTTTTTTATTCCATTGATCACTTAACTAGATATCCCTTGAGAAAGGCTCATGCCCAAAATTTGAGCCGATTCCGATCTTTGTCGGGTTTTGTGGTTAATGAGATTGCTCGTTTCCCCCCCCAGTCCCTATGCTAATGTGCTGTAATTTCTGGTCTGTCTGTCGCGTTTTACGGACAGAAATAAAAATTGCGAATTTCTTACAGATGCGACCGAATTTGTGCACGCAAGATTGGGCAACTGGATTACGCGGCTAAAACGGTTCAGCTGAATAAAAATCTCACAACATCTTTTAGGTAAGTCAGGGGGAACGAGGTTGTGGAATCAGAAATGCCCTTTAAAATGTACTAAAAATCCATTGAGGAAATTGCTTCGCTATAAAACATCATAATAGAAGTTAAACACATTCAGGTGTCAGCAAAGGATCCACAAAAAACTCACCATGCTTGTAAACAGTACGGCTATAAACCTCTCCTGGAGAGATATTTGCAAAGGAGTCAGCTGCTTGCGCGTCTCCTGTAAGACTGTAAAAAACAAATAAGTTTTGTAATTAACCAATACAGCAGCACCCTTTGAATATGATAACCCGGGAGCTAGCACACATTGTAACACATCTCAGTACAAAAGGTTTTGAGTGATAATATGTTGACAGACTGACAGGAACCCCCTGAAACGCGATTCTTAAGTGGCGCAAGTGGTGCCTTAAGTATAGGGGTCCAAAACAAGTTTGTACAGGGGTCCAAATTTGAAATGGATCCTCATGTTGACAAAGCACACGCATATATTGTGTCTACCATAAGGATTCATAAAAGGTATAGTTTTGGTAATTGTACATCTAAAGTTTCAGAGTTATAGGCGAAAACCAGCACAATCATAAAAAGGGTCAATTTCAGTTGTACAGGGTCAACTTTTAAAATTGCTCCGATTTGGATAGGATAAAAAATGGTGTAATTATTGGTGGAGCTCCTAGGTAAACTTTAAGCATAAGTTTTTTTGAGTGTCTCAAATGCTTGCTTAAGAAAGTAGGGGGGTAACAGATCAGCCCCATTGAATGCAATGGACTGTGACGCTTCTGTTTGCCCCCTAACTCGGAAACTAAGCATTTAAGACAGTCAAACTTTCCTTTTTAATCCATGAACTCCAGCCAATATTTTCACCATTTTTAAATCCAAATCGGAGCGACTTTACAATTTGACCCCTGACACTGAAATTGACCCTATTATTGATTTTTGCTGTTTGTTAGCCTATATCTCTGCAACTTTAGGCTGTACATATTACACTATACCTTTTCTGACTCCTTATAGTTAGACACAAACCTGGTGTGGCGTTTCAACATGATGGATCAATTTTACAAATTTTGACCCCTGTACCAACTTTGTTTTTGTCCCCTCTCCTTAAGTCACCACTTGTGGCACTTAATATCACGTTTCAAGGGTTCCCGGTCAGTCTGTCAACATATTTAATCCTCAAACCTTTTTGTACTTGAGATGTGTTTTACAAATGTGGTGCTAGCTCCAGGGCTATACGGTCAAGTATTTCTGATCATACAGCGTGACGTCAATTATGCTGATACTGAAGAACAGGGACATGTCCCAGCGTCCAGGACATGGTCCCATCCCCAAATAAGAACAGAAGGGTGAGACCCAAACAGAGCGAGAAAGGTCTACCCTAGGAGAGGAGATATTACGGAAAGTGAAAGCGACATTTGTTCAAGAGCAAGTGGTCTACCTCGTCTGTCAATAGCGTAGCCTTTCATTCAATCCGATCGAGACAGCCGTGCTTTTGGACTTAAGCGAATGAACGTTTGGAATTGAAGTTTATCTTTAATTGCAAGCTTAACCCCCGCTCTTACCGGGGGGGGGGTGGGGGACCCTAGTGAACTTTGCTCCGGTGCGCTAAAATGCCAAAGCCTTGCTAAAAGCTTCTTCTAGGTTAATCATTCTCTCATCTTTCTGGTCATTTTACACCTTACCGGGTTAGGGTAGCCGAAAAGCGAAGTGTAAGGAGTGGTTGGCCAACCACGGATCTTCTTGCACAGTATGGCTCTAAAACTCTATGTTTACGTAAAACTAAGTCACTCTTGCCATCATTTAGACCCAAAGCCCACAGAAAATCCGATATTTCCTACTTGTTAAGCCAAAATTATATTTTTGGCCCGATTTTATAATCGGACATGTCATTTTGCCGACTCACGATTGGTGACGGTCATTGTGACAACCATAACTAGGTAATGTTGGTACTTATTTGTGTATCACTTGAACACGAACGACATAGCTATCCACTGGTATCAAAATCATAATGGTGTGTGCTTTATAATGAATTCTCGAGTGTGGTGGTACCGCACCCCCCTCTTGGTATCCGTGTTACAAAAAGGCTTGGTACACGAGTGTTAATTATGTTTCGCATATAATCCATTTGTTTTGGGGAGCAGAACAAATTAGGATGCCCAGACTAAACAACACTGACAATACTGTCAGCTTTCCATGATAATAAGGCTCCGGCGAGTATTCTATCCACAAAATCGGTATCCAGTTTCCATGTAAACCTCATATTGACAACACATGAAAGTTTAATTCAGGAGAAGGAGAATGGGATTTATTTGAGGGTAATTTGGCAGCCATTTTGGTTTAAGTGGCCCATCTTGCATTTACACCCAAATCGATCCCATGCAAGAGCTAATTCCAGGACATGGGGTTTGGAATGATGGAACCACTGGATAAAACGTTAACATAACAACTCATAGCTTGAATAAAATAAGGTGATTTTGGCGCCATTTTGGACGCCATTGTTGGATTTGAGACCGAATCTTTGGTAGCCTCTAAACCTATTTTCAATAGCTGTAGGTTTAGATGACGGAACGGGGGGCTGTCAAAACTTTGACAGGAAGAGCGAAGACGCGGTATAGTACATTAAGGGTTCATTTGAAGCCATTTGTTTTTGGCGGCCATCTTTGGATTTGTAGCGATATTCGGAGTGACTCCGGGCCAATTTGAACAGGGAAATGTTTCAGGATGACAGAATCACTGAAAAAACGTGACATGAAAACTAGAGAGGGTATAACCCAATTAATGTATTTTGGAAGCCATTTTTGGGATTTTGCGCAGCTGGATTTGGGGTGGCAAAATTCTGGGGGCCCCCAAGCTTATTCAAAGAGTATGGGTTCAAGAGAGGAAATCACTTAGAAAACCTTGACTCTGGAAAAAAGTGGCAGTGTTTTTTTTCCTTGGGGGACCGTCCCTATAGGTTTACATCTTACAATCCCAGTCTTGTGAAACGGGCCCTGGACGTAAACCAGGTTTAGTCCCTTCATGAGCGGACCATTTTCTTCTTTAACACACTAGAAAATTTCTCATTGATGGTCAATCCAAATGCACCAGTTTTTGGAGGAATTGTCACATCAATATGGTCATGTGATCACATAAAATCCTATTCTTAACACATAAAAAAAACCCTGACTTTGATGCTCATTTTTAACCTCAAACATTAGTCTTTTAGGGAATTTTTTTGCATGATTATGGAATGTCTTGTGGTGTCTTAAACTTTTGGAATACTTTTTATCCCTAAGTACGACATGTGTTTAGTACTGAACAGTACAGTATAGGCCACATTGCAATGCATCAGTGGATTGATTCAAACACCCCTCTGGGGCGCGGCGGACATAAGAAAATTGTTCACTTGTTACATTTGAACTTGTAAGTACGTGGAAGAAAATAGGGCTATCCTGAAAGGACCTACGCCTGCTTTAAACCCAGGTTTCAAACAGTTACTCCCTTGAAGAGTAGCAGCCTTAGTATATTTCTCTCTCTAGTTAACAGTGCGATTCAAACAAGGCTACGCAGGCATTGTACCACCAACTCTATATCCCCTAAACTAGCTATCATCGGTGACGGATGTTCCATATCAACACGGGCAATTGCTGCAAACGCTGGATTTTGGAATCTTACCACGGTAAGCGTTAAGAAGGATGACGATTAATGGCTGATTTGCCCTCACCGTTTTACTGGAAAAGAGAATGACCCAACTATAGTAAAATCTTATACAAATCTTAGCCAAGTGGTTTTAAACCATAGAGGTAAATGGAAAGGCAGGACGCATAAGTGTAATAAGGTCTTGTTCACTTCCCGTTGGTGTATTAGGGGGTGTGGACCCCCTGAAACCACTTTGTCGTTGGATTGTTTTTTTTAAATCAAAACTCTGGTCATTGATGTATCAACATGACCACATACAGAAAAAATAATAAAAATCAGTTGTACGATTCAAAATGGTGGCCCAAATTTTTCATGATGCCAACCAAATTTCTCCGGAGAAACCGGCCAAAAAAATGAAAGAAGTATTTTTTTTTCATAAAATTGGGTCCATAGTAGGAGACTAAAAAAATTTACTTGCTGAAATAAAAAAATTAAAAAAGTAATTACACCAGTACGATTTATGGGGCAAAACAAATTTTGAATAGCGCCACCAAAATGATTATTATTGATAATTAGCATAATAAACGCCTTTGCGATTGAATTTTGTCACCAAAAATATGGACGCAAAAACTGATATTTAGGCAATTACATACAAATGTGGGACAAAATAATTTAGCTGTTTAAGGGGGGATGGCCCCCAATTTAAGGTATGAAAATTTTCATCTTACTAATTTTGGCCTTCACTCCAAAACCCATCTGTAATATTTCAATCCGTTTTGATTGGGCTGAGAGCTAAAAACGTGATTTTGTAAGCCCCATAGAGTACTGTTGTAAAATCAATGTTGGTCGACCAAAATGGGCACATTTCGTTTCATAACTTATCCAAACAAAACACCCTTTGGCCCTAACGATTTCATTTTACCGGGTAAATGAGGAGAAAAGAAAAAATTAGTAGCTTTTTCTGGTACCAAAATGTGACCATTCCGGGAAAAATCTGAGGCTTCTGGGACGAGGCTAATAGCGATCGGGCCATGGACTTTTAAAAATGGCGCGCGGAAAAACAAAATGTTAGGTCCACATGGACACTCCCTTCTATTGTACCAAATGTTCTATATATGAGCGATGGATATGGTTATCGCAAACTCCAGCTGGCTTGTGAGAAAACTCCCTAGTAAAAATCCTAGATTACCTTCGACTAAAATGGCATCTTCAGTCTTGTTACAAAAATATTTCAATATAAACGCACATGTCAGGAATATTCTCTATACTGTTAAGTTTTGAAGGACTAATTTATGCAAGTGCAAGCTATTGCTTTGGAAATTGTAAAAAGAAGAGTTTTGTGTTGTTGTAACAGATTGACCCAAAAGTAATACTTTGCTGAACTACTTCCGGGAAGAAAAAGTTCTGTGATATATGACATATCGCCCACATCGCTCATATAAACTAGTATTATCACTAAAGACAACCACTTATCTTTCATGCCGATTTTGTTCAAATATTCCCGCACCTCCCACAAATCTGTACAATATAAAAATGTCTTGAAAATACAAAAAACGAACTTTAAATATAAAACTGGTTTTCTGAAATTGATCGTAGAGACCTGCAATAACACTGAAGTGATAATAATTTTTATATTTTCCTTGCGAAAAAACGACAATTTCTAGTTACGGATCCTGTAGTCAGGTAGGTGAAAGAGTTTATGTAAGTTCTATTCGTTCAAGTTAAGCAACCCACATGTACATCACGGAAGTATCTCACAAGTTTCTATTGATTGTAACAATAGATTAATCGCTTACATCAACTTGGAGGGATAGGGTATCTGGTGTCCACCATTCTTTTCTTATTACCGGTATTGAAATAAAAATTCCTTTAAAAAGGAAAGGGCGTGCAAAATAGAAATTTCGAATTGAGGGTATGAATATGGTTATACCCCGCGGTTATATTTCCACAATAAACACACGATCTTCGGAGGTCGGAGAGAAATATATAATGTCTTATATAAATCAAGGCATTTTGGCTAAACGATTAAAGTAATCCACCCGAAAGAGTAAACATTTGCAGGAATTTAAATTTGCAGGAATAGCTTATGAAAGTGAAGAATAAGTCTGTAGAATATTCTCTTGAGTTATTTTTTCTAAGCGAAAAATTGATAGAAAAGGAAGAAAACGACAGTGTCCAAAGATGTGAATCTCCATCCATTTACGTGTTGTAGTAAGTGTCTTGTGTTCCTTATTAGGTTGTTTTTGGTCCTATCTGATGGCAGCGTAATAATAATTAGGCAACAGCGCAGTGAGCGACCGTCGGGCCGGAGTCTGGCGCTTTATAAATGTCCATTATTTTTATTATTATTATTATTATTAGAACTTGTTACGACCATGCCAAAATCTGATTTTGACGATTTTTTTTCGATTTTCTGAGAGAGCAAATCACTGATAGTGCTTTTAATTCAAATTCATACAACTTTTTAAAAAAAACGTTTTTTAAACAAAAATCGAACAACAATATTGTCAATTAAAAGAACTATAATAAGGGTAGCTATTGAAATTTCCCAGACTTGCCTACAATCATCTTACTTTACCCTTCGCAAACCATTTATATGGGTAGTTCCTCTTTGCTCGCCCTTTCCTTTTCAAAGGAATTTTTATTTATAGTACACCGCCAACTGCGAGCTGAGTGCGGTTTCAAGCATGTTTAAACATCCGTTGATTCAATACACTCATATAACACTCTAGAAAACATTTTCTGCTATTTCCACTGATCGCCTTGTATTTCTACTTTATTGAACATATCTTTTTCTCAATGCACTTTCAGGTTTTCGTAAGACCTATCTTATCGAGTATCCTTATGACGTAACATTTCACATCTATCCATAAACTATCACACATGTAGATTTAGAGCATAAAAAGAGCACGTCCTCGATCGTTTGTTATTCATACCCAAAAAAATCAGAAATAACCCTTACAGTGGAGTTGATTCTTCAACTCCAACGGTTTTGGAATAAGAAAATATTCCTTGACAACATATAAAAAATTCAGAATTTTTCGTCAAGATTTCGCTTTTACGTGTTTTTTTTTCAAAACCGTTGGAGTTGAAGAATCAACTCCACTGGAAAGGTTATTTCTGAATTTTTTTAGTATGAATAACGAACGAGGACGAGGTCGTATGTGGGTCATGGGAACACCCATGACCGACCCACATCAAAGCACCCAAATTGGTTTGTGGTTTGCACTCCGTATTGCTGTAATTTCTTTTGACATTTTTGGTGAGTTGCTATAATGAATGAGGCTTGGCCGCCACCGGCTGACGGCAAGCAAGTGTGATAAGTGATCGCTTTGTATTTCTAGTCTTTTGAACATTAATATCTTTTTGTCAATGTACGTTCAGGTTTTCGCTAGGCCTATCTTATTGAGTACATATCCATATGGCGTAAAATTGCACATCATTTCATAAGCTATCACACATGTAGATTTTAGAGGATATAAACGGCACGAATATTTTCTGCAACACTGATGTAGTCCGATAGCAGAGAAAAATCAATTCTATGCTTAATGAAAGCATTCAAGTCGACGTAAGCGCATTTATAGCTCTCGAAACATTCTGGCTAATTTGCTTCAGTGGTATTCAATGTAACCCTTGTATGTTACTGGCTTTTGAGCGCCCGTGTTTTGGATACGGAAGAACACAAAAGCATTTGCACTCTTTGTAAAAATTATGTCAACATGAAAGGCCAGATTAACTTTAGTTCGTTCATGAACCAGGTGAATCGGGCCACATATTTCCTTTTTCTGCCACCTTTCCCACCTAATCGACGCTGTCCAAAACCTTTCCTCTGGTGACACGATGGGTTGAATCTACTATAGTAAAAATATGTGAACTCCATGCGAGAAAATTGAAGAAAACACCACGCCCGGAAAAAATACTTACCAAAATGGGCGAAAGTTTGAGTCACGAACAACAAAAAAGAACACATTTTGGTCCATGAAAGTTGACCGGCGCGGCGTCGGAAATGCTACAGAATTAGATCTTGATGTGCATTAGTTTGTCTGAAAAATTCGTGAATTATGGCATGCTAAGACGACCATTCGCATATTGGTGTTTTCAATCTGAAAGGCGTTTGCATGCGTGACAATGACACGCAAGCATGACGCAAGTAGATAACGAACCTCGTGCAAAAATGTTGCTGACGCGACGCTGGAAGAAAACCGGGCTTTTAAGTAATGAAGTTGTTAGTAATTTTATTGTAAAATGATATCGTTTTACAGAAAGAAATGCACTCTAAAAAATAAGAAAAAAAGTAATGATGACTGAATGACGACCACATGGGAATCCCTAGAGAGGTGAACAAAGCTAAACAAGTTGATCTGACTGTATTGTCAATGTTATCTATAGTCTGATTTTTTATTCCTGTCAGTAAACGCATATTGTCGATGGTTAGAATTCATTTGGAGGGGGGTGTGTCGAGATCAAAACTAAAAGGCCGTATTAACAGCTGAAATGCTCAACTTTGTTCAATATAATATGATGCTTTAACCCATTTTACATGAACCCTTTTTGTATCGAATATGTAAAGGCTTCATACCAGATTCAATGGAATAGATTGTCGTATGAAGTCCGAGACACGCTATCGATTCCTTTGTTTGGCGTCAATCAAAGAACGAAATAAATGTCATTGACATCGAGACTGGGTGAAGAGGAGGATTAGGCCATGTAAATATTGTAGTCTGTTATGACTGACCAAAACTCTAAAGTACTTAAATGATTGGACCAAGCTGCCAAATATTATATATGGAACAAGACAAATTAATGTAAACGTATTAGATTTTCTTATTCCTTAGTAACGTAAAAGAACTTTGGTGAGTAATAATTACTTATTCATTTTCTTATGTTGAATGCTTCAGAGTTTGGTCAAGTTTGGTGTTTGGAATTTATTCAGTGCATTTGCCTTGTAATATTTTCTTCGTGAGAAAAGGGTCATTTTTTTTATTATGGCCTTAATCTTATCCGCTGTCGTGACATCAAATTTCTATTGTACTGATTGTGTAAAGCATACAACCTCTCAGAACGAATGGAATCTTCGACACGCCCAAAAACTTTTAATGAACTGACAGGAATAAAAAATCCTACTATAATTCCATCGACTAAAAACTCCTACTCAAACGAGATCAGGAAAAATAATAAGTATATAGCAATAAGAGTATAACATGAAAATATTTTAATCTTTCCTTGCAGCAGGCCATGACACAGAAGTGTAGAAAAAACAAGTGCGCTTAACCCTCGTCCAACATACAAACTCCGGATTACTAGAATAGCGCGCTTGTCAATTGAGATAACGAGGTAGGCTTGAAAGAGAAGCGATCAACTCTATAGGTATGGGGTTGATCTATCTATCAACTATGATTTTGACAACGTCTTTTCAAACTACATTTTCTAACAAGTACGGTCACCACCATCGGTCAATCCTACCCTATAAATTTATCTCATCATATAATAAAAATGAGTCATTCAATTTGATAAGATGCACATTCGCAGGGAGTTGAAAAAATGTAAACATTGCAAAACTCTGCTGGAATTTGACAGCTTGATCCTGACTAAATTTGCCTTATATCGACGATGGCCAAAGCCGATTGAAAAATTGAATATTTATAAACAAAATATACATATTTAAGACTTATTCTGTAGCCTATGGGAATAATTGGTTCTCTCCTGTGTTAATAATTTTAAAATTGCTAATGAAAACCGCGCGAAAAAATATCGTTCCTCGTACCCACGAGTGCTCATGGCCCTCACCAAAGTTCGAAACCCTTAAAAATGACCTTTAACGGTTATATGCGTCGTTGGCGTTCCTACTGTAGAGATAATAGGACAAGAAGGGTGGACGCCAGAGATCTTATCCTTCTACCACATGGAGTTTCTCACAAGCCAGATGGAGATTGTCGCAATCTTCTATTCATCACTGTATTGATTATAACAAACGTGGTACCTATAGATTGGACTTGTTCATTTTCACTTACCAAACATCGTCATTGCAGCCACCAGGAATTGTCGTTATCCGTCAGAAATCAACTGAAATTTTGAAAAAAACCATATCTTTGGGATATGTAGTTAAACCATTAAGCCCTTAAGGGTGAGTCCCTAAACCTCTAACTCACGGCGTTCAACTGATTTTATTGAAACTCTTTCCCAAGAATATGTCCCGGTTTCGTATGCAGATGCCAAACGACATTGTCAAAATCGTTGAAAATCCGTACTTCTTCAGACGATTATATCAGACAGCATGCTTAATCCAGTCAGAATATCCCTCATGAGACGATTTGGATGGAACAGAGTCGACCACATTGCATGCCTTAAGACGTCTTTAGTTCGGTAATCAGGCTAAGCCTAATAAAATTCTTTTTGCTGTTGACAAAATGCACATTGGTTTTAGCAAATATCATGCAATTTTGGTTTGTATGAAAGTGAACTTGAATTTTAAGATAAAATATGTAATGGTGGCATTTTGATGTTGAATTATAAGACTGGAAGGAATCTTTATAAACCCAAACAGTTTTTCTTTGTCTCATTAGACAAACCGTGCAAAACGGCGTAGCCATTTTTCGACTTTTTTTCGATTGTGGTCAAAAAGCGTCATTTTGGAAAAATTAGGTTGTTTTTTATTACAAAATGTGCCCAAAATTAACGGCTTTGGCGTGTTTTGGTGCTTGTTAAAGTGGCTAGGATAAATCCCGGCCGGACCATTCACTTTAGATGGTGTAGATTCCGCATGTTGTAAAGGCATTTTGTATTAAAAAAGGGCAAATAAGCATTTACCTTAATTTGAAATATTAGATTCAAACTTCTAATCAAACAGATATCCCCATTCAATTATCGGGTTGTGACAAAAATAACGTGGGGACGAGGTTTACAGGAGTCAAAATGTTAAAATGTCCCAGTTGTATTGAAACGTGTACCAACAAAAGAGTAACCCCGTCAAAAGTCGCCGTCGGATTAAAAAAATAAAGTATAGTTTGCCCTATCTCAACCATATAGGTAAAGTTCCGATAAGGTGAGAAAGGTTCAAGGTCATCCTGGGGTCAGAAATAATCCTTTTTTCATCAAACTAATTTCAAATCTCTTGTCCTGCCATACCACACAGAAAGTAATATCGTCTATATACATCATATCTTTAGAATACGGGTAATGATTATGATCCCCATAGACAATGTACACCCCTTGTTTTTGGTTGTGTACGATAATTAAAGTTTTGCTGGCCAAGACTTCAAATTGTTTAAAGGGGGAGGAGGTGGGCACTACCCGTGCTAATATCTGCCTAAAAGGGCGGAGTCTATGGGTAGTTTTTCCATGCACGATTAACCAATTAGTCAATATGTGACGCACGTTCACGCTCGGAGCACGTAACTAACTTATAAAATAACAATTTCTGAGCGAGAATTTAAACTATGGGTCATATACAGGGTTAGTCAAAACAAACCTTGACCCTGATGGTGTCCGCCCATTTGGAAATTTTTAAATAAATATATCTACCATATGTGGTACTGCGAAAGCCTATTTCATTATCTTTAATTTGGCTGCAAAGTAATAGGTTTCGAGCTCCAGTCTTCGAATCAAGAATGTGCAGTGAATAAATAGCCCTGGGGTTTCTTCTGGACTGATTTCCTTCGCTGAACGCCGTTCATTTCAATGTGAACCCGTGGACAGAGCAGAAAACCGACTACTTGATTCACACGACTATAGCTAGGCTCTAACCAACCGATGTGGATGATCTTTGCATAAATTAAAGATAATAAACCCAGCTTAGATGATACCAAATATTTTAGATATATTTTACTAAAATTTCAAAATGGCGGACACAATCAGGGCCACGTTTTTTTTTGACTCACCCTTTATATGTGCAACAAGCATGACTGTTTTTTACTAATGATACGTACACACACGGTTGGTTAAAATTTTAACCAACATTATTAACCGTGAACAGCCCAACGTTGGGTAAATTTTTACCCATTTGTTGGGTAATATATAGCAGATGATGGGAAATTTTACCCAAGAGGGGTCAGAATTTTGGCCCACTAAAATGCTAAAATAAATGGGCAAAAAATTACCCATTTGGTTTGGGACTGTGCACTCTGTTTAATACATTTGGGTTCAAATTTTAACCAACTTCTGAGAGTGTACGACCCATTTTGAAAGGCACAGGACCTATTGGTAATTTTACCCAGTATGACCTTAAACTATATATTTTGTAAATAATAAGCTATCATTTGTATTTCAAGGACAAACACTAGAGTTTTTTCAGTCCTTGGGACGTGCAAAGCTTGACGTACAATGTAACACAATCTGAGTCCTTCAAATTATGCCCCCTGTTTTAATCTTATTTTGATCAAACCTCATGATTAAGTGTTGGCAAACAAGATTTTTAAATTCAACAAGAGCGTGCAACCGTCTATTGGAATATAAAAGAATGCAAAACTACGTCTAAACCTAACCCGTATGAATGATCCTTTGCAGCAAAATTAACGCTATAAGTAACTTACCTTTGGTACCACATATGTGAATATACACTGCACAAAAGTCTCGGCGAGGTTTTTCGATCATATTGTGCCAAAGTCAAACCATTTTTGAAAGTTTTCAAATATACAGTTTTTGTGCCTAGGTCTTGGCCTTTCATTTTATAACACCTCGCATTCGCTTGTAAAAAAGGGTACAGAAATGGCTGAGCTAGAACGCCCGAAATACGCATTTTTTTGGATTCTTCAATGGGCATTGCAGTGTACAGGGACACAACACTGTACACAATCAATATTGCAAGTAGGCTTTCTCGCTCATTCAAGTCGGAAAACCTCTTTGTGAAAATCAATACACACGATTATTCGTTGACCACACATTGACCATGAAATATCCGAAAACTGCAACTTTTGGTTTGGGGGGTTTGCGTCTTTCGTGCGCTCTATCTCATCCAATTTTGCACGCTTTTTCAAGCGAGGTGTTTAAATGAAAGCGCAAGACCTAGGCAACCAAGGTATATTGCGAAAACTTTCCAAAATGGTCTGACTTTGGCACCATACTGAACGAAAAAACATGCCCGAGATACTTTTTGTGCCAGGTGTATGTTATTAAAATGCAAAATGGTAGGACACCGTCAAGGTCCGTTTTTTCTGACCTCACTCGTAATAATATATTATTATTAATGAATGCTGTTTTTGTTCGGTTGGTATTCCCGACCCGCCAATATTTTATATTTTGGGCCGATATATTGGTTTTAAAACCCAATCATCCATTATTATAAATATCGCACTCACATACAAAATATTAGGCTGGGGCAATATTAGACAATATTTAATGATCATGAGGGATCTTTATGAAGTCTATTGGCCCTGAGGTGAACTGGAGGGCGTAGTGGGTCGAGGGAATAGTACCCATCACCCCCAGTTTTCACCGTGGGAATAAGATCAATAAATATTTGTTTTATATCCTTCATTAATTTCTTCGTTCATTAGAATAATATAAAAATTAAACTAAGGCCTACGTAAAAAATATATATATAGGCCTAGCTAGATGCTATCAAGACCCAAGTTAGCTGAACCTTTAAGGTTTGAAATGCCTTAGATCTTAATTAGTTAGAATCGTTAGTATCTGATAAGACAAATACAATTTTTCACATTTTGTTCTATAGGCAGTCAATGACTTCGAGAATCTACTTCAAGAGGAAAACATCACTTTGATAACATCTCAATCAGTTACACCAAATCACATAGATCAAGTGATCAATACCTTAAAGGTATAGTATACTATAGACTTCGTTATCCCGTGATTCAGAATCTACCCTAATAGTCTTAGTGTCCTTAGAATAGTATGTGTGTCTAATCTAAGTGCAGATTCGATCTACTCTGGAAGAAATGTGTAATTATGTAAATTCTGTCCGTAAATGGATAGAAATTGCAGCACGGTGGACTAGGCTATGGGGCACCGTTAAGCGAACATTTGCTGATGACATAAATAATGTTATTATATTTCTCGAGAATATCTAGTGAATCAAAAACAAAAATTGAGGTGCTAGGATCACGAAATGCACCTTCAACTATGCGGCCAACTCTTATTCAGCACCGCGCCGACACCGATATGGAAAACAGAGAAAACAATGCAAATTTTGTAGACATAAATATTTTAAGGTCATGTGTGTGAAAAGAAAAAGAATGAACTTTCGGTTTACGTTTTCCACAAGGTTGAGTATAGGAAAAAAAATGAGAGAGGCTGAACTTATCGACGTCATGAAGTATGATAATGATCAGCGTTAAAATGGATGTCAAATGTAGAGTCACAATTTTAGGACTAGAGTACACTGTAAAATCGGTGTTTATAAATTATCGTCACGCTTGTGTTTAGATGGCTTAAACGCTTCGTATTTAACACAATAAACACAAAATTTGTGATTAGGTAGATTAATATTTAACATTTAAACATCTAAGAATATCAAACCATGTTTAAATCATAAATATTTGGCCATCTAAACACAAGTTTGTCCAGAATTTGTAAACACACTTTTTACTCCGGCCCCAAAATTGTGAGTCTACATTTGACATTCATTTTAACATTTGCCATTATCACATTACTGAATGTGTATCACTGCAAAACAACAGTGCACTTAATCAACAATTTTAATAACGACCATGCGTAAAGTAATAATTATTTCTTTTAAATCCATTAAAAATTTCCTTATAGATTTATTCTAACACGCATATAGTCCTCATCTTACAGAGTGTCTCAGAAAGAACGTTACCCTCCAGAAACGGCACTTTTTGCCTTCTTCAACATTTCATACCCTTGTTTTAGCTGTATATTATGAGAATATGAACTTTTTATAATATAACCAAGCAATGACTCTTTCCCTAAAAATGATGCAAACCTTTTTGTCCACGGCTAGTGATAGCAGAGGAACATTGTATTAGCATACGTAAGTCGTCAGGTTGAATCAATTTCTTCACATGAAATGCTTAAAAAGCACCTAAAACATGTACTTTATTTGTACATTTGTTTATTTGTAACCTAAATCTTTCACTCATCTCCTACAATCCCTCACTCATCTCCGTGACTCCTACAATGGTATATTTTACTAAACTGCTCTTGGGTTAAGAGACCAAAGTGGTGCCACAACAGCAATTCACTAAAGAGGAGAGAATTTTCATGACTAAGGAGTGTATTGAAGCAGCGTAAATGGATAAACATCTTTCCTCAAAGTAGGGTTCCCAGTAATATGGCAATCAAAAGGAGCAAAGACAAATTTCTGGAGATGACAAGATCCTAAATAGGTACAACGAGAGATTCGGTCGTCAAAGAACGGGATGATCAGCCGCAAATATTGCTGCAATCCGGGGCTGCAATGCCTATAAGTGAACAATAACCATTGAATCAACGCATACCTGACGACTTGTGTGTACTCAAATCCTTAAGAACTCCCAATACATGTTTCCTCTGCTATTGCTAACCGTGAACAAAATAGGTTTGCATCATTTTTAGGGAAATAGTCATTGTTTGTTTATTTTTTCACCTATTTCTTTCTGGGTTTCACCATATTTTCAAAAAAGTACATATTCTCAAAATATAGAGCTAAAACAAGGATAAGAATTGGTTAAGTAAGCAAAAAGTTCCGTTTCTGGAGGGTAACGTTCTTTCTGAGACACCCTGTAGATAGAACGATTAACACTTTTTATTCGTTGCCTTGTTGGTTTGTTGCCTGTATATGGCACAAATTACAAAACCTAGACATTGTATATTTTCATTAAAAGGAACTAGCCCTCAGGCATAGCAAACAGTAATGACCAGCCCAACATATACTCTTCTCGAAACTGATTTTATGCACAGGTATGATTCTGTACAGTTTGACTTGCACTTTGAAGGTCAGATGGTTCATTTGCCCAAGTCGAAATGAACCATGGGAAGAAAGGGAGCCCTAGTAAAGTTTTAATCAGTGGTTTAATCCAGAATTTAGCATGTGATTAAATCACATCAAGTGACTCCACATGGATTTGGACCGAGGACCTTCAGTAAGAAAGGGAAATACTTTAACTAGTGTCCAGTGACTGGCCACACTATCCCAATATCTGACCTCTGAATACATTATCTCTTGATGATATCCCGTTCAACTGTGCAAGCTACATATCTAACGTCCCTTATGGTACAATTCCTTTTTTCCAGGTTAAGAGGTACCCTTAGGAACAGTTCCTTTTTTCAGGTAAGAGGTACCCTTAGGGTAAAGTTCCTTTTCAGGTAGAGGTACTTAGGGCTACAGTTTCCTTTATCCAGGTAAGAGGTACTGCGTTTGGGTACAGTCCTTTATTCAGGTAAGAGGTACCCTTAGGGTACAGTTCCTTTTTTCCAGGTACAGAGGTACCCTTAGGGTACAGGTCCCTTTAACCAGGTAATAGTACCCTTTTGGCACAGTTCCTTTTTTCAGGTAAGAGGTACCCTTCGGGTTACAGTGGCTTTTTTTCCAGGTAAGAGGTACCCGTAGGATACCGTTCCTTTTTTCCAGGTAAGAGGTAACCTGTGAGGGTACGTTCTTTTTTCCAGGTAAGAGGTACCCTAAGCCCATCACTACCAAAACTCACCTAAACTCAATGGCCCTGAGGTTAGGAAATGCACTAAGTTCCAAAAAGATGCGATGAGTCATCGTTACCAAAACTCATATGCGGCACGAAATCGCTGGAAAGTCGGGCCAGCCGACTCCCTCGTGGATTGCCATCTGCTCATGGGAATGGTGCGCCGGAGGCCCCGGGTTCGAATCCCGCCACGGGACGTCCGGTCTCTTTGCTTCTATCCCCTTGCTCCCTTCCCTTCCTCTTGGAGATAGGCTCGAAACCAAAGACGGTTGGGAATTATCTGCATTTAAAAAGCACTTTTGAAAAAATCATGGAGCGAACCCATGCCTTGTTTTAGGGGAAAATTGCCCCTAGCTCTAAACAAACAAGATACCCTAGCTCGCATTTTTGCGGGTTGATCGTCGAGTTTCCTCTAGATTCAAAGGTATCACTGATGTTTCCTTGCAACAAAGAGCTTCATGGACTGTTGGTGATATTCAAAACTGAGTAAAAATTACAAGGATATACAGGTGATGGAGTGTAAACAGCTGCATTTTTTTGGCTACATGTTGCCTGAAACTTATTGAAGAAGGGGTTGGTGTAGTAAGTGTGCGCATTGTGGACTACGCATTATCAGTAGTACGAAATTGGCCAGTGCTAAAATGCAGGTCAATGAAATGTGGATTGCAACTATTGGGCTAACCTTTTTACCATGCCTTTAATGTTTACTCATAGTGTAAAAATTAGAAATGAGTGATGTTAATAGTTTTTATTGTAAGTGATGTTCATTTATACATAAAGTGCTCTTGAGTGTACAGGATAATGTTAACAATTTGTCGTAGAATATGTACCACAATGGTATATAGGCGTGCCAAAATGCTTTAAGTAGGTAAAGGTAAAGGGGACGTGACCGTGTACCAGGAACGAGTGCCCGTCTATCTTTCGAAGCGATTGGGTAAGAATCCACAATAACGTTGCCGTAGTGGGATCGCCACACCGCATCTACAGCGAATCTGTTAACTTCCCAGCATTTAGCCCTGGAAAAGCTTTAGCACAATTTGTAACACATCTCAAGTACAAAAGGTTTGGAGGTATTAAATATGTAGACAGCTGACAGGAACCCCTGAAAATATTCCTAAGCCTATTTAAATATTTAAAAAAAAAAAAAAAAAAAAAAATGTACAGGGGTCAATTTTTAAATTGATCCAATCAGTTGAAAAGCACACATGTTATGTGTCTAACCATAAGGATTCAGAAAAAGGTATTAGTTTGTAAATGTACAGCTAAAGTTAGAGGTTAGAGGCTAAAAACTGCAAAAAATTCAATTAAAAGGGTCAATTTCAGGTACGGGGTCAAATTTTAAATTGCCTTTACGATTTGGCATAAAAATGGTTCAAATTAGTGGTGGAGCTCATAGGATTAAAATAAGGAAATAGGTTTGAGTGTCTCAAAATTGCTTGCTTACAGAAGTAGGGGGGTAACAAGATCAAGCCCCATTGAATGCAATGGACGTTGACCTTTGTGCCCCTATACATCGGAAAACTAAGCATTTAAAACAGAGCCTTTTATCAAGGCTTTGCTTATATTCAATTTGTGTAGTCCGCCCCTCTTCTGGACCGCCCTTCAAAGCGAGTCGTAATCAAAGCCTTTTTCGCAAATATTTCACTTTTATTTGTTACTTATTGTTTTCGGGAGATTTACTTCCGAAACTATGCGATAGTTGATGGTCAATGAGGATGTCATCGTTCGCTTAAAATAGTTCCAGAATACGAGTTTATTGGAAAACTGATCAAGAACAATTCAATTATTGAGTTTTGATAACGAATTCAAACAAAGCGAATAAGCATGACAGCGAGGATCCCTGATACTGCTAGCTGGGAATGTAAAATCTCGAACAAACACTATTTGCTGCTACTGAAAACGGCCCGGTGAAAACCATGGTGGAATTACAATGCATCGTGTAGGCTCCCGGTGACGGTGTCAGGATTTATTCGGCTAGTGCGGCCTGTGCTGAGTCCCGGTGCGGTGCTGAGTATATGAGGTGAGCGTATTTGAAGCTACGGCTAGGTGTACTGATGGTTACGGGTTACTATACATGTGAATTCAGTCAATGTTAGTGAACCATGTGGTATGTAACGTAGTTTCATGGCATCGGTCAGCCATGGTTCCGGGGAGTTTAGCCTTTAATTGGACAGTATTGTTTGGGGGGGGGGGGGAGGTGCCTGCCTTGTCAATTTGTAGCTAAGTTGCGAGGTAAAGTCTTGCCTAGACTAGGAGGTGGTGGTCCCCTAAATTCTCGGCGTGAACTTGTGAACTAGACTTCCTTTCTGGCTTGAATTTGGGATGTTCGCCACACGCCAAAGTTTGCGTGGCATGATGATCCGCGGGTCAGTATTCATAATTTTTAATGTTCAAAATCACCTGTCATGTCTGTGACTGTGAGTGGCAATTTTGAATGGTACTGCAGTACGAATATTTGATAAAATATGCTGCGAATGCCCTAGTTTAGTCTCATATTCAGTGTGGTTGTGCTGGGAAGGTGGGAATAACTTTTACTGGGGACTTGTATTTCTGCCGAGGTGGGCTACAACTAGCCCATCTGCCATCTCACCTACCGTACGGACTCACTCGACTCGCAGCTGTCAAAATTTCGTCGAGTGAACTATTTTGCTTTGAATCGTTTGCGATAGGCCGGCAAAAATCGATATGGTAATTTTGACTGGCGGCGTCATAGATATTGGCAAGTATCTGACATGTTGTCATCGATAGAAATTGGGCGTGCTTACGATGACGACATAATTTGATTGACACATTATGCTTTGCACAGGGAAATACTTAATTTGCGCAAAGAACCCGCTCCGCTCCACCTCACGCCTCCGGCGTTCGACACGCGCATTTGGCGCGTTCGCGGTGGTGGATAAAATGCAGCGTCTTGGACAAAGGACTATTTAAACAGTTAAAACATTTCCTTCTTATTTTACCCCTATGAACTCCACCAAATAAGTTGCACCAATTGTTTATCCAAATCGGAGCAACTTAAATTTGACCCCCTGTACAACGAAATTGACCCTTAGTATTGATTTTTGTGCTTGTTTTTAGCTATAAATCTGAAACTTTCGGCTGTACATATCGTACAGCTTGATCACTGAACCACATATGCTTTAATTATGACAAATCATAACTAGACAACTGCTCGATCTCGAGTTCCTTATAAAGGAGGTACTTCTAGGCATCGTCATGTGTACAATCCAAATTACAAAGCATTCAACTTACTAATCTTCATAGACTGTTTAGATGGACTCATCACAGTCAGTGCAGTTTGCCATCAAAATTATATTTTATTAGGCAAGGGATGCCTGTGAGCAATTTTTGCCAAAGTTTGATGATTCTGTAAAAAGGCAACACTTGGATATTATATATATATATAGAGAGAGAGAGGAGAGAGGAGAGAGAGACGGAGAGAGAGGAGAGATAAAAAAGTTAAGTCAAGTGTAAAGTGGTTTCTGGAGTTCTGGAGGAAAACATGAAAACATGGATATTTTATACTTTTGTTTGTAAACCACAGCCAGCACGGAAGTCAGCCCCCATAATGCTTTGCGCGCAAACAAGATTATCGACTGGTGAAGTCCGGGTTGACCCATTTCTTAGTTTGTCACCGTGGAGGTAACTAAGTACAAGTTTACAACAACCTAGCTACGCTACGCTTACAGAGTACAGTGTCATGAACAAACGTCACGAAATTCAAGTAAGTACTGCCACCTGAATTTGAAAGATCAAGCCTTTTAATTCAAGTCAAAAGAAACAAACATAAACGTCCGGATATGCCAAGACACGATGGGTACAAATTCATACATCAATCCTAGACTTCAGTCACTATCAGCCCCGGTTACCGTCCTTAGCATGCAGTTTTTTTAGCGAGTTCTTACAAATGTTGAACAAATAGTTCTACACAATAAGTAAAAATGGCGGGATAGATTCACTGAAACTTGTAATTACTAGAAATTTCATCTTTACGAGGTAGGAAATCATGTTGCGAAGTATTACGAAACTTACGCACACGCGGGAAATGTCAACACAAAGCTGATAAAGGCTTGTGAACGTATGTCATTGTAAGTAGTCTCGTATTACTCACCGCTGTTCTAACCATGCGCTAGCAGACGTTGCACCCAATTCCTATTCGCTCATCATATGCTATAACATGCCCTACAGTGGTAACAGGTGGTTTTGGCTGGTTTCAAGAATTCTCAAGATGAGTAATAAAGATGGAAAATACTCTTTAAAAGATTTGGCGCATGAAATCGAGAACCATTTCTTGATCGTTCATAAACTATCCGTTCGAAATTGAGGCCGCTAGACGTAAGCCCCGCTCTCGATAAGCTACAAGAAACGTTGTTTGTGTGGAAGTATTATTACGTGTTATTGCTATGAGAGGTTCACGGCGCCCGGAAAAACGAACTTGTCAGCGAAAAGGTACTTGGGAAGGTCTTCCTAGGAGCCGCTGTTGTTTGTAACTAAGGATATCGACTGCAACTCTGTTCATTAACTGAAATTTAACTGGCCGGAGTTTGTTTAAGTATCTTCAAAATAAGTAAAACTAAGCGCCTTTTCCGTTCCTCAAAAAATTCTAACAATTGCGCTGTTATTTGGTGAAATGTTTTGTGATTTAAGGAAATCTTCACAATATAATCGACGTTATGTTACTACTGGCAACTGTACGTACATGTATTGTACCACTTCATGTCCTAGCAATCCTACATATTCGTGTAGCTTACCCATGGTTTTGTATGGTATGTCTCTTTACCCGTTACCCATGATTTGTCACATGCTAGACCCGTACCCTACCTTCCCCATGGGCTCGCACCCGTACCCACGGTATCGTGCCCGTACCCGTAGCCATGATAGCGGTCTCGAATGCCCCACACCTGTACCAGTACCCAGATAGCAGGGGATGTAGTAGTGAACGAGTGTGCGCTTCCGAGATATAAAATTGTGAATTTTTGAACACAAGGTAATTTAGGCTTTGATAATCCTTAAAATTGATGGAAGCACCTTGCCAACCCCCCTTAATGGCCCCAGCTTGAGGTTCAAGGTTATACAGGGGGTCAAAAAATTTAAAATGTTCGAATGTGTTAAAAAGCAACCATGGTGTTGTCTGTTAAGGTTTCTAAAAAGGGATAGTTTACACTATCGATGGCTTATAGTTCCGGAGTTACGGGGTAAAAAACTGTCAAAAAATGGGCTGGAAAAAGTCAATTTGGTGTGTACATGAGTCAAAAGTTAAAATTTGCTGTTGGAGTGGATTCAGTGAATATGTGGGGCAAATTGTTTCCCTAGCTTTACCGCGATTGAAATAAGGAATAGTGGCTTACTGTTTGCTTAGTTTTTCACGTTATCTAACCAAATAGGTCACAGGTTTATATAGACTACAATAGTGTTGCCAATAGCTGTGACTTTATTCGTCATTTGGTTAATAAAACAGGAAACCACCCCCCAACGTGTAACGTAAGATAGTCAAAACTAATTACCTATATTTCATTCTATGAGCTAAACCAACAATTTGAACCACATTTTCAATTGGAGCAACTTTTAATTTTTTTGACCCCTGTAAAACCCAAAAGAGACTTTTTTAATTACCATTTTTAACAGTTTTTTAGGCAACCCCATTTTCGAAACTATAGTCAGACATGTAGTATAACCTATACCTTTTTGAATCCCTTGTAACCAGACATACATCATGGTGTGCTTTTCAACACATTGGAACATTTTAAAAATTTTAACCCCTGTGTAACTTGAAAATCAAGCTGGGGACCATGTAAAGGGTTGTTGTCAAGTGCTTTCATCCAATTTTTTTTTATTATCACTGTATAAGGTATGTGTGTATCCAAATTCACAATTTTATCCATATTTGCACACTCACATAAGATCGTACATACAGTCCCCCACTATGATGCTTACCCCCCAGGATATTACAAGGTCTGCTCCTTTCTATCTACCACACGCACCACACTCTCTTATTTTCGTAATTAACATAAACTTCACTTCTTGGTCCAACTCTATGAATCCTTTGCTCCGGTGTCATTAAAGGGGTCAGAGCGATGTGTTAGAGAATAAAAAAATATGGAATGGATTTTTTTAGGCTTATAAATCAAGAAAAATAAGGCGTACATTTCATGACCTAGTTCAATGTAGGAACAAAAACACGAAATAGTGAAAAAAATGAGTATTTGGGGGGAAATTTGTCATACCTCTCCCGCAAGACATACAGCGATGACGGTGGCTGAAAATGTACACAAACAGCTGATTGTGGTTTACCGGACCAGTACAGAATAAACGAATATCAATCTATCACAGCTTGTTACATCGTGCAAACATTGTCGTCTTTTATTTTTAGAGCAATTTTAAGCAATGGCTACACAATTTGACAAATAATATAAGTAGGGACATCCAAGGGCTATTACCTCCTCAAAAATCAAATCTTGCCATATACGCCTACAAAATCATAATTTGTATGCTATATCGCCCTCTATATGCCGTTTTTCCCAAGAAAGACGTTAAAACTAGATTTTTATGAAAATCATATTTGCCCGCAATGAAAATTTCATCAATTTACACAGTAGTAGTTAGTAGAATAAATACTCCAATTAGTTGTCAAAAGTGTGTCGCCGTTGATGCTTTTTTTGTTTTATTCTCATTTTGTCATAATAAATGACACCTTCAAACACTGTGTATTTGTATTTGAGTCAAACTGAACAGGAAATGGTGCACAACCTTACGCTTATAAATCAGAATATTCACACGGAAAGGCTTTTTTTGATCGCAAGTCTGATTTTGATACGCGCGTATAGAAATTACAGAATTAAAAAAAGTCTACCTTATCTTTATACACAGAATTCAAGCCAACCATTTGCAGGTTTTGTTAGCACATCCATGCCACAAAAAATCAAAATATGAATATTGATGCATTTTTTCGATGTTTCGGATCAGCACTCGCTGCTATTCCCTTTACTTAAAAGGTCATTCCCCGAAGTGTCCCTTGACGCAGGCTGCTTCTACTTTCTATTGTTGGTTTTAAGTGTGCGACTGAGCGTTAGAATCTCGGACAAATCAATGTATCCATAGTGTAATATGCCACGCAGAGTTTTGAAATCATTTTGCGTAAACGTAGTTTGCTATGTATCGCATGTTCCTAGTATATTTGTCGATTTACACTTTTTATCCCCCTACAGACATACAGCCAGCCAGTACTAATAAATGTTTTTCATAAAAAAATATGTGGGCATTTTTGGTTACAAGCTGGCACCACTGTCAGATTACAACTGCTCATATGGTTTAGTTTCTCATAGCAGTGTTCCAAAATACAAATTTATTTTTTGGCCTTTTTGGGCCAAAAAAGATGATTTTGGCCAAAATATGATTTTTGAGATTTTGATGTATTTGATATCTGCAAACAAGCTTTATCAAAAATACCACTTTTAAGTACTTGGACTATATTGACGTCTTAAATAACAAATACAGATAATTAATAAAGAAATAAAACGATCCAAGAGCATTTTAAGTAAGGCATTTTTTCTCAAATATTGTTTCTGTTGAGAACTAAATGCAATTCACCTAACATGTTTACCGTCAGCCCTCACACAAGCATCAAAATACAATTACACAGTTCTGTCTGACCTAAAGGGGTGAATGCTTTTACTTTTAAGTAGAAATTACAGTAGTGTTAACTTTAAAGGGGCAATCTATGATATATGTTACATGGTTGCTGTATCATCGGATGAACATTCCACATAGTGATTTTGGCCCGAACATTGGATTATCTGATTTCACTGTATTTGTTACTAGATTTTAGCATGAAAATCGTTTTAAGCAATATGGGCCTATATTTTTAGGTAGTCCAATAACTACCAAATTTACATGTAGTAACAAACAAAGGAAATACAAAGCTTTCCGAACCTTAAGGTCAGTT
Source organism: Ophioderma brevispina (assembly GCA_023653785.1). Lineage (NCBI taxonomy): Eukaryota > Metazoa > Echinodermata > Ophiuroidea > Amphilepidida > Ophiodermatidae > Ophioderma > Ophioderma brevispina. The sequence goes on along the minus strand of JAMKCH010007300.1, from coordinate 1,209 downwards.
TCTCCTCAACATAACTGTATCTTTGATTTACAAAAATGTTAAGTAAGAGCACAAAAAATCATCACAACAGTTTTTACTTGTTTTTGACGGACCTAAAATATAATGCTGTCCCTTATTTATTAGAAATAAGCTACATATTTTTCCCATTTTACGGAAACCCATATTGGACCCTCACAGCATTTATTTTGATTTGCCGAAATCCATTGCAAATTCACTGACTCGTTTTCTAATTAATTATTCTATCCGATTTTTGATAAAAGGTCTTTACAAATATTTAATATTCCAAACGCTGTCATTTGTGTTCCTTAATTTCCAGATTATCTGTAGGACCCCAAGAAGTTACCCACTGGAAAGGTTCGACGACCCCTGACGGGCGCACGAGTCGCATCGGGGGCGATATCTAGAAACACACTGATTTTCTGGATCATTTTGATATGCTCTTTTCTCCGGGTTTGACTCCACGGGCGAAGGCGAACCCCGTGTACCCCGTTCTGGCGGCGCAGACGGCCCGGACACTGGGGGGCCGTCAGGCTTGAATGGTACGTATACGGAGATTATGGTGAATGACTCTCCCCCGGGTGAGAGGGGAATCACCTACATCTCCTAAAACGTTCCCATTCAAGCCTGATTAATGCCACAGATTGCACCTGGTAGAGTCAACCCGGAAACCAGAGTGCTCGTGCCATAAAGCAAGCGGAGCTATGGTGGATATGGTCTTGCCGGTAGAAGGTTGACAAACCAATAATAGAATGTTGCACTTACCGACTTCAATGGGTAAGTGCTACGGGGAGCTTGGCGACTGAAAGATGTGGATGCTGCTGTGATACGAGGTAAGCTGATGATAAGATCCTAGCTGCCGTCGAAACCGCTGCGTACTAGGACATCTCGAGATAAACTTGTTGGAATGTAGAAGCAAGGCCATCCCATAGATGGACATCTTGTATAGAAGCTCCCCAGTAGGAGGCCCAGCAAGCCGTCTGAGATCTTACGTCGTGCGCTCCTATGTTGCGTCCCCTTCAACTACCTCCGTACCAGCTATGCCTCCTCCTTTATGATGCCACGATCCTCTGCTACTGTCGTCCTTGGAGGCCGTTTGCGAAACGGCTTCTGGAGTTGTGAAGGAAAAGCTGGTCGTGATCCCCCCTATAGGGCAGAGTCTGCTGAGGTAAAACTTCAGGGCTCTAACTTGACACCAGGGTCCTTCCGCTG
>JAMKCH010007299.1:0-31499 GCA_023653785.1 Ophioderma brevispina | reverse complement strand
CCGAAAAACAAATCTTGGGTACTATGGAACTCCTTAGGCACCGTTAATTAAGTGTAAAAATTACAACCAGATGATGGAAAATAAAGGTAGATGCGCTAAAGTGTAACGCGTGTTACCATGGAAATGTAATATCTGGTCGCGATCAGGGAATTTCAATACAACAACTTCTATACACAGCAATGCAACAAATCAAACCATCGACCGAAATTTAGGTCACTGTTTGTTTACGTTTGGAAGAAATCACTGATTGTAATTTTAACGACCTTGAACTCAAAAAAATCAAAACAAAACAAAAACCTCGCTGAAGCTGAGTTTATTATAATAACAGCTGCAAATAAAGTTCGACCCACCCCAGCAACACAAACCTGATGCATATTGGTATATTCATATGCAGCTTCTTTCTTTAATACATTGCGGTTTTTTTCAAATTCGCCAACAGTCCAGATGCCGGGTAAAAAGATTTCCCCAAAATTTTTGAGTTAGTCACTGCCCCGTAATTTTTAAGGAATGTATTAATTATACGGGGTTAATAGAAACACAAGCGCTTGTGCTGGAAAGTTAGCTTTTATTTTGCGTAAGAGATGTTGAACGCATACAGACCACACTCTGTGTAAACCATTGGATATTGTGTGCAAGCTGGGTCCCGAAGTGAAACGCGTGTCCTGTGCTGGTGGCGGGTTACAGTGAAATTTCCGCGGTCTCGACTTTGGAATACCGATCTTTACGTACCGATTTCAATCTATCCATATAGACCATGGGACGTGGACCAAATAACCAACTGTATAACAAATTCTGTAGTCCCCATCTGGGGGCTAAGGGAAAACCAAGTGTAAATTCATAATAAATTATTACGATCACATAACTGTCTGTTCCCGCACACAAAACTGGCACATTTTCTTAAAAATATATAAAATGTCACCTCAATTTCTTTTTCCCAATATCAGAGATAATGGATATGTATAGACTTCAGCTAACCATGAGCTAAAGATATTATAATGGGGCCGGGTATGTAGGGCCATTGTTATAGCCAGGTGTTACCACCTCCACGATTCGGGTTGAGTGACAAATACCCGTCCTCTCTCACAATAACTAACCAGTGTACATTATAATATAGGTCGTTGACACTAAATGTTCTTCTTAAAACGCGGTAAATTGAATAGAAATGAAGTTAAGCAATAAGTTACGGATTTTGGTTCTGCACAAAGTTGTTAGGTCAAAGCTTGCCCAGCAACATTCTCTCATGATGTTTGTTCATGTTTCTTCCTTTTCTAATAAATGATGAAAAATATGGCCAAAGTTAATTGAACACGCACTATAGAAGCTCAATATTTATTTATCTGTGAATGAGGTTAAGTATTTTGTCCTGAAAAGTACTCAGTCTAAATTGGAGAGCGTAACAGCTGAAATCTCTTCAGCTTTTTTTTTTTTTTTTTTTTTGGGTTACAGTGAAATTTCCGCGGTCTCGACTTTGGAATACCGATCTTTACGTACCGATTTCAATCTATCCATAGTACACTGTTCAATATAGTATAGTTAAGTCAAAATCCTCAATTCCGTGACTAATCTTTGGCAAGTAAGGTTTGACGATTGATTTGACTTCAAAGGACATTCAGCAAAGGTCAAGATCTTATATACTGGTTTGATTGAGTTTAATAGTATCTTTAAAATTGATAAAATTACATTGAATTAAATTATGTAGGGTATACCTACACTTGTAGCATCTGGAATTTTGTCCAAATTGAAGTGCCTCCTCCCCTGTAACCACGAGAAGAGGGCAAATATACCCAACATACTTGCGAAAAAAATGAACCATTTGGAAAAAAGCACCATGAAAAAATACTGGATTGTATCATATGCACTCTGATTAAATTGGTAATTACTTTGGTATATATTGTCGATCTGAAGTGATAAAAGCTATTAGTTAACATATTTTGTGCACCATGGTGGAGAAAACGATGGTCGCTTTTCAGCCTGTATGAAAATACATATTATAGAAAATTCAAAATGAATTTCATCATAATGGAATCTACACTTAAGATTAATAGGTACACATACTATACTTAGGCCAACAGTTCGGATGATATAAAGATCTCTTTGTTTAGGGGATGGGACTGTGGATCACAAAATGTCCAGAACACTGATATATGCTTGTTTATGATTCACTATAACCTCAAGAAAAGGTTAATATTTCCCAAAATTCAGTTGATTCTGATGTTGCGTTTTGATGTTATGAGCGAATTAGTTTGCATCACTCTGCTCCATAGGCCATTGTGTTGTCATTTCTGTCCGTTTACGACTTTACGGAGAGAAAATGCAAAACTTACGATTTTCTTCTATAGAGTAGATCGAATTTGCACGTAAGTACCAATGGTTCAGATGATATAAAAATCTTTGAGGTAAATCGTGGGGGGGGGGGCTGTAGATCACGAAATGCCTTTTTTTGGGGTAAAATGGTTGTCCGAATCCTGGTGAAACACGAGACATAGTTACTGAAACATACCACATAGACTCGTGCAAGTCTTTATGTGTTACCATAGATAATCTTTGGCATTAATTACGTGATCCACAGCTTTATCCTCCAGGTTTATAGCTTTAAAAAAAGTTGTGATTTTCATATATTCTGAATCGGTGGCCTAAGTATAGCATGTGTGTCTAATCTAATATATAAATTCTATCTACTCGGGAAGAAATTTGTATTTTCAGTCCGTAAACGGACAGAAATTACAACAGCGTGGCCTATCATGGGCACCGTGCGGCATGCAAACATTTGTTCAAAACCTCAAAACGCGACATCATAATCAAGGCTGACATTTGGAAATGACTTTTCCTCGAGGATTTTATACTGGACCATTCCTAAAATCGAAGATCCTGTAGTATCGCAAATGCACCTTTAGTCCAGCCCAGGTTGTTCCGATGGGTCACGTCTCAATAATTTCGGTGGCAATTTAAGGCAAAGGGTCCAAAATGGCTGAGTTAGCACGAATAATCGTCTTTTTTTACCTTCCAATATAACATTTTTGGGGATCAGACTTTTTTTTTTAATAAAATACATTTGCAATTAACATCAATTTATTACTTTTATTGACCCATATGGGGGAAGAAGGGGGAGAAAAGGATTTGAGTGGAGTCCCCCTGGCGGGTTACGTCAGCTGAAACCCATAAAGTACAAAGGTAGAGGCATTATAGCATGTATAGTTAACCTTCCTAGTATTGAATCTGATTATCTTTTTCCAACCGATTACACCTAAAAAAGTTGAGATTTTATATAATCTGAAGCCGCTTACCTCAGTATAGTATGTTTACCTAAGTCGTTACGTGTCAAATTCGGATCTACTCTGGACGAAATTCGTACTTTGAATTTTCTGTCCGTACAACGACGTATGGGCACTGGCACTGTGATACAAACAAATTTGCTCATTACATCCAAACTCATGTCATAAGCAACTATATTTTAGAAAAGACCTTTTCTCGAGGATTCTATAGTGAAACCATGCTAAAAAACAAAACTTAAGGTGCTAGTAGCACTAAATGCCCTTTAATGCCGCGAGATGCTTTTTAATTAAAATGCAAGTGGGCGTTTTGTTTCAACTATCACCCATTAACCGAATTACTATCAAGTTTATTCATATTTTTAATCTATAAAATAATCCTTTATCTCACTAATAGATTGATTGCATATATTTCGAGAGGGCAAGTATATAATCAAAACTATTGCTGTTGGTTCAGCCCGGGGGTTCCAACTATGGTTTGGGTATGGACGTTCCTCCGCGACTTTGGAATTAGGACCCATAGCTATACAATTTTTTTGCGAAAAAGGGACCCATATCTAAATACCATAGATACAAAATTCTGGGCCAAATTTTACCCAAATTTGCCATTTTCGCTTCCGCCGCAAAATTTGAAATTTTCAAAAAAAGCAAAATTTGGACAATTTTTGGCTTAAGATTGAGGAATTTGACTAATTTTCCAACAATTTTTAGAAAAAAATTTTTTGGTTTCCCGATGAGATAAGTGCGACCTAATTTTCCAACAAATTTCCGAAAATTTTGAAAAAAAACGACCCCATATGCTATACCAAAATTGGCATTAAAAAAGGGGTCAATTTGATATACGCAGAAGGCTGAACATGTGGACCCGATGCATTTCTGTGGCACTTCCCTGTATGGTCATTTGTGTTTAGACCCCCCCCCCCCCCGGGGGTTTTCAGCAAAGACCTCTTGAATTATTTGTATTGACAATGCACGGATGGGTGCAGTGTTGTAACTGTATTCCAGATTGGTATTACCTTCCTTGCACCAGTAGCAATTGAACCATAACACTGGTGTTGTGACACAGTAAAGTGACGTCATAACAGTCTGTACGCGGTTGTCCCCAAACCCAGCCTGGAATACATGACAAAGTCCGTCCTGGCTAATGCTAATGGATGTGTTTTTTGTACTGCTATTCAACCGGTTCAATAGCGTTGTAAACATTGACGACCATCATAGTCTATTGTACATCACATTAAAATAATAGCAATTGCAGACTGCTAGCTTCTAAAAATGTTTGTTTGGAAACCAACTCCCCATTATCGGTGACGAATGCGCCCGCGAGATCGAATGGCTACGTTTTGCTGGTTTGAGCAAGGGTTTCCGCCGCCCTGGTTCGAGAGATACCAGCGCTGGATTGTCAGTGCGGCTTGTTGTACAACTGTGTTTTTAGCCCTTGGAATAGAGTGTTCTTACGTTATTTTTGTGTGTAACTTGCAACAGGAGTTCCATTCCACAGCCACGGCCACAGTAAATACAAAATCACTAAATGTATATATATGCGATTTATTAACCGTTACTTCTTCGGTGCCTTGGGGAACAATTTGAAGCGTGACGGTTTTCTGATATTTTGAACCGGGGAGTTGACATGTGGGCCTGGTGGGAGGTTTTTTTGTTGACTTTTTTAGAGCAGAGATGGTATGCCATTAATCCGATTATACATTTGACTGTTTATGTACCAAGAATAGAACCCACCCCATGCATTCCAACATCCCCAATACCACAATATCACATCATGCTACTATTTGTATTGTGTGGTATTTAGGCGGGTCTGTAACACACTTTTTATGCTCACATAGAACCATGTAATTCCCCTGTGGTATTTTGTTAGATTTGTTGGTTCGGGGGTTCCATGACTGTGGTATTTAGGAGTTTTCCTGTGAAATTAAAGAGTGGAGTGTGCTAACAACGTCCTTGAAACGCCACTGCATCAAACAAGCGTTTTTACATTCCGTCACTTTCAGATATTACATTTGCAATTTAAAAACCTTCCATGCTGTTGACATACAACATTTATCTATCTCAACACTAACTTTATTTTGGTGATAGCGTTGCTAAAGAAAACGGACTTACTCGTTTTTATGCAAATTAAACTGATTTTCCGGATAGCCCAAACTAGCAAATTATGTAAGAATGCATGTTCTGTTCATTTGCCCCGCAAAGTTACTGCTTATTTTATTTTAAGAGCCACTTTGGCCCATATTACTACAAATCGTGTTTAAGAAACGTGGTGCAAATTTTAGTGTTGAAGGATTAAAAATGTCATGTCAAATCTAATACCCTTGTGTCAAATATCTAAACACCCCAGGTCCAATGTTCATAAACATTTTTAAATTTTTTTTTTATGTTAACATGTTGATAATAAGGTTTTTAGGTCTTAACGATAATCAAATTTTAGAAACGTGGTTCAAAATATTGTTTCGAAAGGTGTTTAATTCTAATTAATAACTGGTTTTTTGCAGCGTAACCGAAGATGTTCTGACAATTTGATCAGAATGTAATTAAGCTGATGAGGAATTACATGCATATGAAGCACTATGTAAGATTCACCCAATTCGTGTCACCTCTATAACTTTGCCGAATGTATTGGGCATTGGGATGATGGGATGTTGCAGTGAATGAAAGTAAAATTCTACGCGAAATCTTATTGCAAAACATGTAGTCCGGATGCAGAGAAAATTCAATGTCTGAGCTGTAGTGAATATCATTCATGTCAACGTAAAAACACATTAATGCTACATTAACTCTCAATACCTTCTGACTAATCGTATTTTTCTTCAATGGCTATTCATGTTTTTAACAGTGAAGTTGACTGTTTTTTTACTACTACTCGTGACTTTGATATGCCGTTCACAAAAGCTTGCACTTATTAATCAGGAAGACCAGATTATCTTAGTTTTATATTCATGAACAGGTGAATCTGAACCCATATATTCGCCTCCTCTCCAACTAATCGGACGCTGTCCAAACTTTTCCTCCGGTGACACGATGGGTTGAATCTACTATAGTAACTCAAAAATTAATAAGAAATAAGCCTGTCCGTTGCCACCAAGAAGTATACGCAATCTTGAAGAATGGCTTAAGAATATTGAGAATTCCATAAAATTTAATTGAATCTTCTTTATTTGGATACACTGGGTCATGCCAATACTAAATGCATCATTTTATATACTTTTGACAACACTTTATTCTTATCATATCCCTTAACCCACATCTATCTGTGTTTCTAAATGGAATATTAGTCCTGGCCTGACAATGACCCCTCCTTATGTACAATTAATCATAATGCCATTAACGTAATCAAATGGCGGAGTCAATGCTACAAATTGTGTAACTGATCTGACAAAATTTTTTGTCTCACATTCCTCCAATAATTTTTCCAGCTCAATGCGAATAAAATATACCCACCCTGAATTCCCCCTTAAAAGTATTCCTTAGATGTTATCAACAAACATGATATCGTAACTATCTTCATCAACTGTTTTAAATGAAATTTCAAGACTTGTACTTAATATCGGACCAGTGACTAAGTCCTGATTTTGTATTGCCATGCTAATGAAAGCTTTAGCTGTATTTAAATTGGCTATTACTGGTGCTAAAGGTAGAAGAGTGTTTTTTATTTTAGCGAAAAGCCACCAGTGTTATATGAAAATTGGGAGGTGACATGTTGTTGCCAGTGGTCGAAATTGAAGGCTACAAACACAAAAATGTTCCATGCTATACACTAATGTTTTTGGGAAACTTCACAATATATAGGTAAAAAGGCATACTGTTAAAGAAACATCATGTAAAGTCCCCAATTAATGGGGAACTAAAATGATATTGTTAATTGATCATAACTGCCCAATGAAAATATCACAAACAATGATGAAGTCATGATACAATCTTAGATGCTTCTTTTTCACCTCACAATTTGCGGGAATTGAGGACATTTACAAACAAATTGAGATGATATCCAAAAAAATGTGCTGTACCTTACATAACAAGAGAGCCCTTCTGATTGCTCGCTGCTCAGCTTACGTTACTTAAAGCTTTGTAGCTAATATTCTACATAACTATAAGGCTGCACTTTTTTCTGACTGTGACTTCTTTGCCTATCTTTGACATGTATACAAGCTCTTTGAGCTTGGTGCTCCTACTCTAAAGGAGGAAACTGACCATGCATGGAGTTACCAACCAATGGCAAATTAAAGTTGAGTACGCAAAATATGCGGAAAATTGCATAGGCCCTATGTCGAAAGTTGACAGAAGCGTCACTTATAAAAAATGTGCAATTTAACCATCTTTGTGCAACAATGTGCGGGTGCAATTTGGTGCGACTTTCGAAACTTTTATGCAACTATTGGCAACTATTGTGCAACTTTATGCAACTTTAATTGACTTTGGTGCAACTTTGCAACTTTTGGATTTTCTTTTTAGAATACCCTACCACTGTAATCACGCATTTTGTAATCGATGCATAATCACCGGCAGGCCCGTACGCATGGGGGTGCGGGGGTGCGGTCGCACCCCCCCCCCCAAATTCCACAAAAGGGGTAAAAGGTCCACTTTTCCCTGATTTTTTTGATAAAAGGTCCAAAATTTAGAGAAATTTTGACAAGAAAGTCCACTTTTTTGGTGATTAAGTGTTCAAAAAGTCCCAAAAAAAGGACGTTTTTGGAGGGGTAAGTCCACTTTTAACAAAAAAGGTCCACTTTTTCGAAAAAAAAGGTCCACTTTTTCGAAGTCCCCCCCCCCAAATAAATCCTGCGTACGGCCCTGATCACCGGGCATAATCACCATAGAAGTATAGCGTCTGTGATAATCACACACCTAACTAGGGTTGGGAGCTAATTGTGATAGGGTATTCTAAAAAGTTAAGAACACATTTTGTTGGTCATTTTGTGCAATTTGGGGCATAGTGCGGTTTTTTGGTCCACTTTGGCCAACACGCCTCATCACGAGCTACAATTTGCTGCTGAGTGCTGCCTGCAAGAAAGTTTCAGAAATGTCACAGCAATAAACCGTAGGTTGTCAATGTGTTCTTTAGATTTCTTTAACGCCCTCCAGTTTTACGAATATTTTACGTAGAGGTGGAGCCATTTCTAGCTATTTCTGGTGCTCTTTTAAAGGTGCTTGTTCCGATCGCTTTTGGGACCCCCCCCCCCCCCCGATTTAACCAGAAGTAGTATCAATTTTGATATCAGGTGAAAGGCCGTATTTTTTCTCATTGTTGTCCTGAAATTTCAGCTTTCAAATCCATTTCTTTCTCAAGATACAGATAAAAAACTACCGTTTAGTGGTTAACCATCAATATTAGCACAGTACTGAATAGGGCGTTGCACTATGCAATATCGCGTCTAGCATCAAAACCGCAAGTTTGTTTCCCACGGTATTTGATGGTCAGTGTGTACACGTGTCAGGCTCTCATATCAAGTAGCGAACACGATAAATAAAAATCGGAACAAGCACCTTTAAATGTGTTTTGCCATCTTGTCAATTTCTTGGTTAGAAAAGGGGAACCTTCTCTGGTGAGAAGAAAGCAAAAGAAGGAAGGTCTGCTCTATCCATGGGACTTTTCCCTTGTTGAACATTAAATCTCGAGGCCAATTTCGGCAGAGAAGAGAGAAGAGAATGAAGAAAGGAAAGAAAACTAGCGCTACTTTGGCTAATACGTCCATCAATGTGTTTTTGTCACATGTTGACGATGCTGCAACTGGGAGGAGCTGGTTTAGGGTACATGTGCAAGTAGGTCCATATGCATATGCAGGTATACCATTTGAAATCATGCATTCTAAAAACATCCATGGCTTCCGGGCATCACAGCTGCACGGTAACAATGGGCTCATAAACAAGACAGCGTAAACGTGCGTCTAAAGAAAAGCGATGGTAATGGCAAAGACACAGGCCATTAATATTGAAGTGTACTGTAGCACGTTAGTGTAACTCCTGGTGTAACTGAGATTTAAAAAATGAAGTAAAATGTGAAGTTGAATATATCTTTACGCAAAGTGTAGCTTTATCTGAAAAACAAGATACAGACCTCTTAGTAGGGATTGAATTAAATCAGTCCAATGGCCTAATCAAGGTTATGGCCAGTTTTGGTTTGAAAAGACAAGTAATACAAAATGTGATTGCGAGGTTTTAATAATATGCCCTCCCAAAATGCAAAATGGTATACAATGCAGTTTTAACAACATTATTGTATTCAAGCAGCAAATTTTCATAATGCAGTAAAAAATATTAGTTGTTGGATATTACCATATGCAAGCTGATGTTTATATACCATCGGCCTCATTGACCAACATCGTTGCTGGTGACTTTTCTTGCTCATTCGCCTAATTTATTTAAAAATATAAAATATACAGCCTACATGTATTATGGTTATGTATAGTTAGTTGGTTCATGCGTTTCAAGGTAGGCCAGTGTGGTGATTAAATGCATTGATATTGGTGGTGAAAAGGCTCCAGCTCTTCATAGGACCACATGCAGCGCCTTAAGTACCATTTTGGGGTGTTTAGAAGTATAGTTGAGACCAACATGTATTCCGTAGGGAGGTATGGCCACCAAAATCTGCACATGAATCAAAATCAAGGAGGAAACTGCCTTTATGTAATTGCAGATTGGTATCTTTAAGTACAAGCTTTTCCTAGATATTAAACTTCTAGGTAGGCCCCACATGGTGCAACAAAATAGTTTTTAAGGGTTTTTTTTTTGTCTATACCAGGTTATATTTGGCAAAATTGTGTTTATCATTTAAGTGTTTAGCTTGAAAAAGCTTTCGTTTTTGTTTCAAATTTGACTCAATCGAACATTCGGTTTCAGTAGTTATGACAGTTTTAGTTTTTCAACCGACATGAGCGAAAACCAGAAACATTTCTTTTGTTTTCTTTTTTTAATTCGTACGTATGTTTACGGTCAAATGTTTGTATTTTTAATAAAAATTACAAAAACCTTTCATAAATGTTTGCAATAATTTTAATTAACCATTGAATTGAGCAGTCTTAAGCACTGTCTGAACTTTGACCTGCGTTTTTGAGCATTTCGATTTTTGCAAGTTCTCGCGGCACGCCAAAACACGATTCTCGAAAAGTATAAGGGATACAGACTCCAATTGGGACAGAGTTGCTCTAAGTTTTATTGAGATTGAACTAAAATGGGTGGATTATACTGACAGGAAGGCATTTTTTCACACAAAAATTGAAAGTCCAAGTATTTTTCAATTTTGTCAAAAAAACATAAAAATATCAGCAAAAAAAGTGCCCCCCCCCCCTTACCAGGGGAGTATGAAAATAGTTTTTTAGTAGTTCATTCACCCAGATGTTGGAACCTACAAACAAGTTGTTTTTAGGTTTCAAACCCATTGTTTCATCTTGATAGCATCAATGAGTTTTGGAGTTTGAATGTTTTTATTAATCCAAGCTAGCAAGATATAGGTTACAATTATGACCACCGGTTACCATGGCAACCAATCACATGGCCAATTAGTTTCAATTTGTTTCAAATTCTGACAGCATAGAAATAGAAAAACTAAAAACACTTAGATTAACATTTTAACTTCTTGTATGCAAGAATCACTGTTCTAACCCAAAAAAAAACCTTAAGTTGAGCAGGTTTCCAAAAGGCGGCTATGCCATAGATGCAAATATAAGCCTAAAAACAATAAAATTTGATAATAAAGTTCTCTGATTTTATACACTTATAAATTTCAGGATTTTAAAGTCAATCTTAAGATTGTAGTTAGTGACCAACAAATGTAGGATTAAAATTAATCTCTATATTGCATAACATTAAAATCCATAGATTTTATAAAGAATTTTTTAGACTCCGGGTGCAAATTGTTGGCACCGGTATGTTATATTATTAGATTTGATTTCAAATCTTAATATGATTGAAATCTAGGGCAAATAGGATTTAATTTGAAATCTTATTTTGATGCGTCACTAAATACAATCAAAGGATTGACTTTAAATCCCCTGAAATTTTAGAGTGGTAGTACTGTGATTGTAAGATAATTTTTAAAAATATCTCTAGAAGAGATGAAATTTGTAATCACAATGACCACATCTCAATGCGGCGCCTGTCATCATGCGCCGGCATGCTTATCCTCCACACTATTATTTTGTAATTAAAAGTTAGAATAATTATGATTAATATTTTTAAAACCTATCACTTGCATCTAGTGTCCTGTGTGCATGTTTTAATTTAATACAAATATAACTATGTGGCCTTAAAATTTAGTGAAAAATCCCTTTTTATGATGCAAAAATATGGCGCACATGTCTAACTCCCACCAAATTAATGGCCCAGTTCAAAACGCACGGCAGATGGTATATGAGGATGGGTTCTTCAGAGAGGAGAGTGTAGGTGAATCAATCCCACAATGCACCCGTTTTGGGGAAATTTCACCTCAAATAGGGTCATGTGATACACCAAAATCCTACTTCTTAACCCTAACAGAATTTTGTACACTCATTTTAGCCCCCAAGGGTTATGACATAGTAATTTTACATGATCCTGAAAGTTGTGGAGTCCTCCAACTATTGAACACTTTTTATCCCAAGTACTGACAATGTTAACTTTTTAGTCCAATACAGTATAGGCACATTGCTGCAATGCATTATGGGATGTTCAAATCACCCTCGGATTCTCACTAACGTGCACACATGCTTTGCATTGGCGTTTATTGCATATTTGGTGAGCTAATTTGCATAATTTACGCACACGTAGTTCCACCCAAAGACCCCATTTTTGGGAAAATTTAGCACAATTGTCACAAAAAAAATCCCTATTTGAGGCAATTTGCTGTCTCCCCCCCAAAGCGCCTACTTTTTGCACGTCCTCTGTCACAGCATGCCCTTACATACGTTAGGGACGTATCCATTTCATATGTGAGTGTCCCCCCTTCAGTTCATTTCAGTTCTTTGTTTATTTCATTCGAAAAAATAAACGGATATGATTTTATAACCGATCTTACAAGTATTGAGGTACCAATCAAAGCATAATATTGATATAAGACCGATTATAGTATAATATAGTATACATGTATAGGATTATAAATTAAACATTGATAGAAACAATCGGGCGGCATGGTTATGTCAACAGGAGTTTAATAATAATGTCAAATGTTAACTTTTTTATCATATTTATTTGTGAGCACGTGTTGCGCAACGGATAGAGCGCAGGACCATGATCATAAAGACATTGTAAGTGCGATGTCAACAGTGGTTGTGTCCCCTGGGCAACGATACTTAATCACAATTACCTCGTCGACCCAAGCGAAAATCTGGGGAGCTGTTATGGGGACTATTACAATCTAAGTGCTGATAGGCATGTGTGCTTGTAAGGCATGTCTTAGAGCAGCCTCCTAGATGAAGCGAAATGATTGTGACGATTCCCTAACGGCAGCGTAATAATAATAATTGTACACCGCTGTGATACCGATTGTGTAAGAGCGCTTTATAAATGCCTGCATATAATTATTATTATATTGTCAAAAGTCAAAAGGCAGTACTACTGTATGACACACCAATCAAGCCCGTTTTTTCAGCGTTTTAAAGCTTAGAGAGAAATCTGGAGGGGAGGGTGGGCTTATGAGGCACCCTTTTTCATAATTCATATCATGTATCTTTTTTTTACGCAAAGCAGATAGATGGTTATGTGTTCAATACTAGGACTGCAGTAGTCCTACATTATCCATTGGAAATGTTAAAACTTATTGGTCTAATTTGCATATTAGTGAGCATTAAATAATATACGGTGGCGTGGCCTCATTGCCCCACTGAAATGGGGAAATTGAGGCCCCTGACTGAAAGCTTCTTTTGTGGTGACATATTCAGATTCAAAGTAAAAAAAATTCAATTGGTGAACTATCACCAAACATTTACTGGTTAAAATTACAGTACTAATTTCTTTATTTACCAATAGGCCCCATGGGACCCATTTAAAAGTAGTGGGGCACATGAGGCCTCTTTTTTAAGAATTAAAGGTAGAAACACAAAAACTTAATACATATGGGCTTTAATACATTTACTTTTACAATACACCTCTGCAGATGGTGTAATATACAGAGACCGAGGCCGAAAGTAGTGCTAGGAAATACCCGGCAAATGGCCAGACTTGACTGTCTTTACAAAGATTGAATTCGGAATTTTGAAAGTGAAGGACAAGGTCGTGAGTCGCATAAGGCCTTTGATTGCGCCCCAGACTTGCTATGATGTAAATCACCCTGCTGCGGCCTGCCAATAGTAAAATAACACATTCTTGAGCAGCTGAGTTCACCTTAGGCCAAATCAACATGCCAAAACAAAACAACGTCCCGACCGACCAACCCCAATTTTGAGAGAAAAGGTAGGGGAGTTTATACTTTTATAGTCTGATTTTCAAGATTCAATTTATTTAGCATTTATATAACAGAAAAAGTACATTATAGTACATTAACACAGTATCAATTGTATACTATAGTAAGTGAAAATAGAAGGTGAGAAATAAATTTGATATGCTCGTGTCAATGCATTAGCTGCATATTGTCGAGGGTATGGTTTCTTTGCGGAAATGTGGTGATACCAAAATTTAAAAGTCGAAGACGCATTATTGGGGCGGAATGAGTTTACCTGGCCTCTAATTCCGATATGCGTACCTACCCAAATTCTTGATAATGTGTAAGCTAACCCAACCCATGATCAATCGATAAGCAGTAGTGTGTATGAGCTTTATTCCGTTTACTATATATTGATTTCCGTTGATCTATAGTAGTCTTATTGGGTCGAGTTGCCTTTTCTGTTTAGGTAGGTACGCATACCGGAATTAGAGGCCAGCCTGACCTCTTTCGCATTATTAAGTGCAAATCTTCTGTTATTTCAGATAAAGTGTAAAGTGTGTTACAAATGCTGATCCCCTTTGGAGTTAATTCAGTAAATGTAGTGACTCATACAGGAATCTGCTTACCTTCAATCCGATGTTGATGTAACAAATTGCATTGTCTTTAGGCAGATGCAGAACCTCCCATAAATATATATTCATTTCGATCACCCTGTATGACGACACCCCCCCCCCAAGTGACGTCGTACCCACAATCCTCTTCCTCTTTTCGTCTTGGGTTCGACAAGATCGGTAACGTTATGTATTTAGCTCCCGTATTTTGTCGAATTTTTTTTTTTTTTTTTTTTTTTTTGTTTACCTGGCCTCTAATTCCGATATGCGTACCTACCCAAATTCTTGATAATGTGTAAGCTAACCCAACCCATGATCAATCGATAAGCAGTAGTGTGTATGAGCTTTATTCCGTTTACTATATATTGATTTCCGTTGATCTATAGTAGTCTTATTGGGTCGAGTTGCCTTTTCTGTTTAGGTAGGTACGCATACCGGAATTAGAGGCCAGCCTGACCTTTGGAGTTAATTCAGTAAATGTAGTGACTCATACAGGAATCTGCTTACCTTCAATCCGATGTTGATGTAACAAATTGCATTGTCTTTAGGCAGATGCAGAACCTCCCATAAATATATATTCATTTCGATCACCCTGTATGACGACACCCCCCAAGTGACGTCGTACCCACAATCCTCTTCCTCCTTTCGTCTTGGGTTCGACAAGATCGGTAACGTTAAAGATTTAGCTCCCGTATTTTGGTCGAATTTTTGGTCAGATTGAGCTACTTATGTGGCCCTGAACCGTGTGAAAATCTGTTAAAAAATGTCATTTAATTACGTCCCTGGGACTGTAGTTTTGTCATTTTTCGTTGTGCGAAGTTTCCGGTATTCTAAGGCCTTTATACCTTGACTCCGAGTCAGGTTTGTCACCACCCATACCCGCATAATTTCACACCCATAGGCAGACTAGCGTAAGGGCGGGGGCTCTGTGCCACGTTCATATCGAGTAGTCCTTTGAGATGTTTGAAGAATCGGAGTGACTTATGTCGGCGCTCGCTATATTCTCCTCTTTTTTTCCGCTCCTCGCACTCGCTTTGCGCCTTGGGGCTCAAGTGAGTGGGGATGTGGTGGGCTTGGCTGCATTAGGTACCTTTTAAGACTCAGTCTTCTGTCCTTTGTGCTGTGCGGTTTTTTTCGCAGAGTACTGTAGCCGTCGAGTGCCTGAGGATTTTGGGCTCTTTCCGCCCGCCTCAGTCCTCCGCTTCACCTGCGGTGCCCCTTCCTCTTGTCGGCCCGTCGCGGGCCCAGAGGGTTGGCGAATGGGTCTAATGGCTCGAGCTGCTCTGAATACAAGCGGCTGGGCCGACCAGGTAACCCTATACTTAACGTGTAAATCGCAGTTTAGCCAACTTTGAGGTTTTCATTGCACTCTCTAAGTCCCAAAATAATAGATGAAAAATTATCATGCGTCAGAAGTGTGGAATTGAACCTAGCCTTTTGATCACAAGCTAGCGCCTATACTGCACGCCACGAAACTCAACAGCTGGCAAAAGATCGGTTTTTGTATACTTAAAAAACACATTAACGGAATAAAGCGCACCAGAACCATAATCTTCTTGATTTGACGAGGATACCTGGCGGCCCTAGCCGCTTCTCTCTCTGAAGCCTTGTTAACTCTCATACTTGGGAAAGTAACCTCTCAGTTATTGCGTCCGTGTGTTTTTGTTGCACGAGGGGTGCTGGTTTCTGTGTGACGTCTCCTCTATTGTACGTCGCTAATCTGTCCAGCTTTTTGCAGGAGCCACTCTTTCATGGGGCTCAGCACTTATCTCTTCTAAGTGGGCGCTTAGGTTTCATGCTATCTGTATGCTTGACCCTTGCGCGGCTCTTACTCTCCTTCTTAATTGCTGGCAATTCTATTCTACTCAGTTCGATTCACGCCTCCAGTTTGGCGACATTTTGCATCCTGACCGCCCCCCTCTGTACCTGTGCTTAATCTGGCGTGTTAATGCCATTGTTACAAAAAAATCAACATTGATTGAAGGTAATCGATGCCTGTATGAGTCATGTAAGAACACTGGTGTTCTAATGACTCGTAAGGAATCGTGCTTACCTTCTCCTATGTTGATTCCCGGCCCGTTCCCGCCCCCTGCAGGATTTTTATCTTGTCGAAGGTAAGACGAAGAGGAAGAGGATTGTGTGTATGACGTCACTTGGGGGGTGTCTCATACAGGGTGATCGAAAGGATATATATTATGTGGGAATATATATTTATGGGAGGTTCTGCATCTCCCTAAAGACAATGCAATTTTGTTTACCATCAACAGCGGAGAAGGTAATCAAGCATTCCTTACGAGTCTTTAGAACACCACTGTTCTTACATGTTTGATCTATGTGCAGAAGGATGCAATAATTTGCAAGATTAAGTGGATAATATGCCTTTGCCTGTATGGTATATTTTAGTGATTTTTGCTTACCGTCCATTCCATAATAATTTCGAACCCCAAAAAACTACATATCACTCTCAGTTAAAACACATAGCTGTGGCCTAACTTATACGCTTGGCATTTAAACAGCACATATTTCTTTTAAGGTTATATCACATAGGTTACTGGTTCACGGCAAACGGGGTACCAGCGATTAAACGACTCTCTGTTCAAATGACCAATGCCGACCCCTATTGTCTGTTTCGGGATCCTTTCACAGAATTTAACAAGCGGCCACAGGTTATTCCACCGGGCTTTGTGCTTATTAAAATCGCGCTCAAATCAGGCGTGATAAGGCATATTGAATGCTTGGTAAGAACTGTATGGGCCATATTCTCTCTCACCATCTCTAAACGATTATTCAATTAAGACTAGGGTGCTAACTTGTGGTTTTGTAAACATTGATGTCACCGGCCTCATCTATACCTTGCCTAATTATCTTAGCGGCTCCGCATTTTCCAGCCACCTATAGCATGCTTACATAACCGTTGCACTTCAAAGTACACAAACGCACCTACTTATCTACAAACAAACACCCAACATAGCCATATGTCCAGTGCCCAGTGCCGTAGCCAGGTGGGCAAAGGGGGGGGGGATTTCCCCCTCTGAAAAAAAATCTGAGGGAAACGGGAATCAAACAACGGATGATTGCATGGTTAATCCGCCCTTTTAAACGGATTATTTTGCCCTGTGATCGGGAAATTTTGCGTGTGATCGGGACATTTGTTGGGCACCTACCAGGAAATTGCCCCTCGAACCACAGGCTGGGCTACCGGACGCGCCCCTGAGTGCCCTACTTGTACACCTGGCAGCACAGGAAGGGATGTTTTGCATGGAATAACACCTCATCATCATAATCATCCTTCCAAAGTTCCACGCATAATTAACTTGCTCGTGTTATCCTCAATGCAGATATCAGGACTCCAATAGACAAAATGATGGCATACTCAATTGGATAAACTTGAATGTAGAATGGGAAATGTTATTGTTACTTTTAATGGGTCTTAAAGGAATTGCTCCCGATTATATATCATGCTTGCCTCTTACTTTACTCACTACGCAGCCAATAAAGGTTACTATTAGAAGTCACAGCAATATCCTTAATGGTGCCCTCATGGAATACTCATAGGCTGGTAAGCGTCACTTATCATTTAAATAGCTGCTGTCAGTGGAACCAACTCTCTGCAGATATAGATGCCATTTGGGGTGTAGCATTAACACTGCAATTTTTCTTGCATTTTATTTCTTCAAATATAATTCACCTTTAATTTGTCCATTTTACCTTAGATTATTTTATGTATCATATTGTTTGATATTCATTTGTTTTTGTAAAATCTGGACCTCTTGGGAGCCAGTACCGATGTACTGAGAGTTTTTCCACGATAAAGAACGAAGAAAATAACAATATTTTAATAAATATTTCGAAGTCGCGTCAGTTTGGCTGTCAGTTAAAATAATTGCTATTGGACTCCAACGTGTCGTGAACATGTATTCTATAGATCATCTGGATTCTGGATGTCAAAATCAACTCAATCAGTGCAAAACCGAATTGCATTGAACTATTGACATCCTTTTTTCGAGGTGTTTTGGATATATTATGAACATATCAATTAGCGTATAACCAACAATATACAGGATGTCCTGAAAAGTGTGGCAAAGCATTTACACAATTTCTAAAAAAAACAACAGTTTGTGCTGGGCCCCAATGTATGCCCCGCGCCATGAGAAGAAATTATTTAAAAACATCCGAAATAGCCAAGAATTGAGTGAGAACATTTTCCAAACAAACAAGCTAGTGTAGGTGACTTTATTGAAAACTGATGGTCTAAATAGTGGTGTCTGAAACTTAACTCAAGTTCACATACTCTTGTTCAAGTTTACGGTAGTACCTAAATGTCGAACCATATATCACTGATGTCAGCTGTCAAGAATTGTCAATAGTTCTGAATATGCTAGCCGGGGCTTTGCTGGCAGTTCGCCCAATGCAACTGGCCTCATATTTTGACCCCACTTAAACACGTGGAAATAGAACCTTGTACATATATATCCAATACAGTTGTATGAAAAAACTTAAAATCCAATCTATCTCACACTGAATCACATTTCTTACACAAAAAACTATTTTGTGTTTGCATAAATTTTATTCCATGTTCATCACAGCCATTAAGTAATTTTAGTAGCACTGTTCATCATTTTCAATTGTCATGAAAAATTGTTATGACCAAGGCTCTTCAGGCTTCAATACAGCACAAACTCCATTTCTGTCAAGTTATTCCCATCTATAAGCCCCGCGCTTCCGCGCGGGGCAACAAACCCGGCAGCTTTGGTATTTCATCTCTGTAGGGCACATTAATTTATAACCCTGTATATGGCACCCACCGCACCAAAGATTAAAAGAAAATTAAGCCAATCTGTTTCCCATTCCATGGGATAATGCTACTAAATATTACAGTGCGGATCTGAACAAAAAATCTTTAATAAATAACTTTGAGCTGACATAGGTTTTACCTGTTGAAACTTTAGCATATAGAGGTTAATGCGTGTAAATTGAAGAGGATCATCTTATTACATAAGACGTGTATTCCAGTATTCACTTCAGGTGTGATAAAAAAAAAATTAATAACATGGTATGCATCAAATATGCAAAAACCGGTTCGAAAACAATTGGGGGCGCTTTCTTTCCTGGAAATGTGCCTCATGTCTCTTTAAGAAAGCAATGGATGTTTATAAAACTTCGATTCAAGTCATTGTTTAAGTAGTGAATCATAAATGACAGATGATCTTCTTAGCTTAGTCCATTGAAAATGAAATGAGGAAGAATGGAATGTTCTTCCAATTGTTTTTATATTTGTAAAACCTTCACAAAACAGAAAATTCAGAAATCATTATCTGTTGGGTCCATTCTTACACATTTGGGTCTGGGTATAAGCTGGCAGGCCACTCCACACACACGTACACTAAATTCAACACACCCAAGCATTTTTAAATTCTCAATACATACATGTTAAATTTTAAGATCTAAACACCATGTTTATTTCAAAACTTTAATTTTTGTTAATTATTTTATCTGTCCCCCATAGTACGTTGCGGCGCAGTCGGTTAAACAACCGTCTATTGAAGGTACATGTTAAAGACCTACTTTTTCTCCACCATATCAAAATAAATTGCAACCCGGTTTCAACCACTGAAACCTTTTTCGTGTTTCGTCGCGTCGGTTCTAATCTTTCAAGACATTACAGACCAATTAAAAACAAACATTTTATATAAAAAAGAAGGGTGTGTGAATTTAGGCATGTTTGTATCGCAAAATTGATCATGTGCCAACCATGCAGCACTGAATAATACTGAACATGAGTAATAACTCTCCATAGAACTTGTTTTGGTGGAAGTATCATTAACAAAGGGTCGGTTCAGGACACTCTGAAATCCGGAATATATAGACCAGTTTACATCAACGTTTGTGAACATGTCAGGTTCTGGTATCTTGAGACATTACACATTGGGCAATTGCGCTGTTGGAATTTTAGCCATAACCATGACGTTTCGCAGGACTCAAAGCCAGGCAACAAAAGAAGTGACGTAGTATGTTACTTGTTCTCTCAAAAGAGTTTAAGACGAATCGCCTTGCGATCACCAAGTAACACTATTGTATTGAACCTGGTGAGCCTCTTCCACTGGAGCCGAAACTCCTCATGGGCTGAATGGCGATGTTCAACGGATTGAGAACCAGAATCAGCTGATCTAAGGTTTCCTAGCAGAAGTGGGACTGCCTGGAAGCAGATCAGGACTAATATATATAAAACTGGTGCCTTCGCTGTAGAAGTGCCATATAGATTCGCTGCCCAATCAAGCCGGTCCCAAACAATTCACCTCATGCAGGGCTTATAGGTGTTTGCATAAGTGACCATCTGAATACGTCTTTCTTACCACTTATGATTCGTAAACGTGGGTCAGATGAGTCACCTAAAGGAAACACCCCAATTGTGGGGAATCAAACCCCGCAGTGTACAACATGTGCCCTATGATTTGGTGTGGACCAGATGCTGAAGAAACAAATCCTATGCGATAATGAAAGTAAAGCCAATTTGAGACGTTGTATCTACATGTAGTTATAAGACGCGTTTTCTAAACACTATTTAGATATGACTTGCTGAAAGACATTTCTTTGTGTCTCCATATTGTTTTTATGTCAGACTTAACAAAGGGTCGGTTCAGGACACTCTGAAATCCGGAATATATAGACCAGTTTACATCAACGTTTGTGAACATGTCAGGTTCTGGTATCTTGAAGTACATTACACATTGGGCAATTGCGCCTGTTGGAATTTTGGCCATAACCATGACGT
Source organism: Ophioderma brevispina (assembly GCA_023653785.1). Lineage (NCBI taxonomy): Eukaryota > Metazoa > Echinodermata > Ophiuroidea > Amphilepidida > Ophiodermatidae > Ophioderma > Ophioderma brevispina. The sequence goes on along the minus strand of JAMKCH010007299.1, from coordinate 10,508 downwards.
TTCGCAGGAATCAAATGACAGGCAACAAAAGAAGTGACGTAGTATGTTACTTGGTCTCTCAAAAGAGTTTAAGAGAATCGCCTTGTCGAAAGAAAGGCTTGCTATCAACCAAGTAACATCTATTGGTATTGAACCTGGTGAGCATCTTCCACCTGGAAAAAAAAAAAAAAAAAAAAATTTCTACATGTTCCACTAGGTTGATTTTGGTAGACTTTTAATATATTATTTTTGGACTATTTCAGAGTATATTAACACCAAAATTGTTTCTGTTGCAATTTGTGTGGGGTCAAATCATACAATTATTGGACTAATTGGGCAATTGCGCCTGTTGGAATTTTGGCCATAACCATGACGTTTCGCAGGAATCAAATGACAGGCAACAAAAGAAGTGACGTAGTATGTTACTCGGTCTCTCAAAAGAGTTTAAGAGAATCGCCTTGTCGAAAGAAAGGCTTGCTATCAACCAAGTAACATCTATTGGTATTGAACCTGGTGAGCATCTTCCACCTGGAGCCGACTCCTCATGGGCTGAATGGCGATGTCTCAACGGATTGAGAACCAGAATCGGCCGATCTAAGGTTTCCTTGCAGAAGTGGAACTACCTGGAAGCAGATCAGGACTAATATATATAAAACTGGTGCCTTCGCTGTAGAAGTGCCATATAGATTCGCTGCCCAATCAACCGGTCCAAACAAATCACATGCAGGGCTTATAGGGTGTTTGCATAAGGTGATCCATCTGAAATACGTCTTCTGACACACTTATGAATTCGGAAGTGGGTCAGATGAGTCACCTAAAGGAAACACCCCAATTGTGGGGAATTCAAACCCCGCAGTGTACAACATGTGCCCTATGATTTGTTTGGACCGATGCTGAAGAAACAAATCCTATGCAGATAATAGAGAAGTAAAGCCAATTTGAGACGTTGTATCTACATGTAGTTATAAGACGCGTTTTCTAAAGCCAGTATTTAGATATGACTTGCTGAAAGACATGTCTTTGTGTCTCAGATTGTTTTGATGCAGACTTACCAGTGTGTTGTTGAAGAGACTCTCCTCCACAGCTTTGGATGAAATCCTGTAATTTTAAGAGGAAAACCATATCTACGTATAAATCCATCCAAAACTCAGGTGTGTGCTTTCCATCTACGCAACCGTGAAGCCAAAGGTCAGCTTAAAGTTACCTGGTCTGGAACACCTGGAGCACTGTGATAATCCTGTATACCTAGGAGTTACCTTGGACCGCACTCTCTCTCATAAGACCCACATTACGAAGAGTAAAGTATGTTCACGTAATAACATCTTGAACAAACTCACTGGCACAAGATGGGGTGCTCGCCCACATACCCTAAGATGACGGCACTGGCCCTGTGCTACTCATGATGTGCAGAGTACGCCTGTCCTGTATGGGAAAGATTAAACCATTCCATGAACCTTGACCCAGCTTTAAATGCCGCGCGGCCTGCCGGATTATCACATGAGTCATGATGGTCGCCGTTCAACACCAACGGAGAATACATCCATGATCCTAGCAGGAATTTCTCCACCAGACATCCATCGAAGTGTAGCGAGCATGCAAGAAAGCTAGCTGTGAAGTATCTAATGTCAAAAAACCTATGTCCGGGCATCCGGGCAGCAGCGACCTGCTGCTAACTGCCTTAAATCCAGAGAGGGTTTCTGAAGCAAAGTACAACTGTGACCACTTGAAGCGGTCTCTAAGGAGTTCAAGAGAGTAGCATTGTGAAAAGAAAGACTGGCTCTCACAACATCTATTGATGAAAAACCCGGGGAGCATCTTGCACCTGGAGCGGGCTCCTTATGGGCTGAATGGCGATGTCTCAATAGAGAACCGGAATCGGCCAATCTAAGGTTTCCCTGCAGAAATAAGGCTACCTGGAAACAGATCAGGATACTGTTTGTAGCTGTGGAACAGCACTACAGACAATGGAACAACTCCCTCATATTGAAATCTCCTTAGGGTTTCCAGTGTCGATAATAACAAATTGCATCATCTTTGGTGCACAAGATGACCCCCAAAACTAATATACACAAATTCATTCAGGCGATCCCGTGGTGACGTCATACCACTGACGTCACGGGCGATCCCATCATGCTCTTCTCTTTCCCATTGGGGCTCTACATGACCGGTGCGATGTTATTCTGTTAGCTCCCGATTCGAGTAGAAATTCACAAGGTTTGGCTGGTATTTGTTCGGCCAGGACTAGGGTGAAAACTCTAACTTTACCGTTAGTTATGTCCTGAGTCCGTTTTTAGGATTTTTTGGATTGCGATTTCGGCGAATTCTGGCCAGATTCACTGAAACCGCAGGTTCCAGATTTGGAATGCCAAATTCGGAACCCGAGGTAAATTTCCGAATAATATTAAAACTACTTGAGTCAATTTGATTGGTTGGGTGGCGTGTACACACTTTTTATGTTGGTTACGGTTCGGACGGCATTATACGCTTCCTTAGGAGAGAGCCGTCCCTGTAACAATTTTTGGTTTTATACCAGTTTTAATAATTCGAGACTTCGACGGGCGGTTTCGGTCGCTCATGAAATGGTAGTTTTTCAGCTGTCTCTCTTGAAACATTTGAGATTGCAGTGGCTAGGCCGGGAGTCACCCGGGTGTCTCTCGGGTGTCTCTCGCCGCCGGGATGGGCGTCGCCGGTCGCTGGACGTGGTCGGGACGCTTGCGTCACGCACTTGGTGTTGCGTCGCAGAAAAGTCTTGGCTCATCTAGCGTCCTCTCGGCTGGCCGACAGCCTCAACCGGGTTTCCCTGTCTTGGGTTCCCTGTTCGGTTCGAGTGAATTCTAACATTGAGCAGGGTGCGACTCTGATCACGAACGATAAGACCCTTGAGGTTGGGCTCGCCAAGCGTTCAGGAGGGACAAGGATGCCTCCTCAAGAAGCGTTCTTATAAGAGGATGGCGGCCAAGACCTCGCTGGCCACTCCGACGCTTCCGCTGCCGCCGCTCCGCCAGTCTCTTAGGGCGTCCTCCGGAGACGTCATATTTGAGGGCAAGCGGAAGCGCGGCAAGGGGGGGAGAGCCAGACTTTTGACAGGTTGGCAGCCGCGCCCGGGACCTTTGTCCACGGACCTTCCGCCGGGTTACCCTCCGGTGGGCGGCCGCTTAATCTATTTATCAGCATCGCTGACGAGAAACGTCGGCGAGGGGGTGAGGAGCGTGGTATCCGATTACTGTCTGGAATTTACTGCTCCTCCACCCGTCATTCTGTCAGGAGGCGTCACGCGGCTCCCGTAGTTCCAAGAGAAGCCGTCATGGTGACTGCTTCAATAGCGGACCCTCGACGCAAGCAGGCAATGTCCCTATCCCTCGTCGATTCTCGAGGGGGCTTTTGGTCGAGCTTCTTCCTAGCTACCAAAAAAGGCGGGACGATTGGCGGCGATTCTCAATTAAGCCGATCAATGTATTCATCTGATTTTTTTAGAGGGGGGACGTTGGCCCACGCTCTTCGCCGCCTATTCAAACTGTTAGTCGACGTCTCTGGATCTCAAGGACGCCTACCTCCACATTCCCAATCAACGGGAGAACCGAATCTGGTTACGCTTCCAGATCGAGCTAGTAGCGTACCAGTTCGGGTACCTCCCGTTCGGCCTGTCCACGGCGCCGCGAGTCTTCACTCGTCTGGTCAAGCCAATTGGCTCGGTTCTCGGAGGGCAGGGGATCAACCTTTTGTATCTGGACGGATGTTGATCTACAGCCAGACGAGGGATCTCGCTCTCGTCCACGCCAAGTGGGTGGGCAGGGGGACATGAAGTGAATCTTGTGAACTGTCGAAATCCAACTTAGAACCAGAGTTCACGTTCCCAGTTCTTTTCTGGGAGCACAGCTGGATCTTCAAGGGCCGTGTATTCCCAGAAGGAGCGTGTCAGCCATTATTATAATGTGCCTATGCTCCTTGTCGGGGTCAGCCGAGATTGTGCTTGGCCTTGGCCTCGGGTTCAGGGACTAGGAAAGGCCTTGTGGACACCTGTGCTTACGTTGGGGGGGGGGGAATTGTATTGTGCCCAATCTAGCTGCGCCTTCTGGCGCTCTATCACCCGTCCACGGACAGCGTAGACCACCTGATACCGATGACGCGATTGTGAGGGACGCTCTATCCTGGTGGAGGTTGCTCAGCAATCTCTTCCGGAGCGTGGAGTTCCCTCCATTCCAGCCCAGCCTGATCCTGACTACTTGTGCATCGGGTTCAGGCTGGGGCGGTTCTCATTCGGGACGAGACTGGTTCGGGCCGCTGGTCGGCCACAGATCGGTTCGCTTCACATGAATGTCCTGGAACTGGAAGCAGGATTTTATCTCTGCATCATTTCCGGGACTTGGGGGCCGGTTGCAAGATCCTCATCGGATCCGACAACACCACCGGTGGTGTCGTTCATCAACTGGCAGGGTGGAACGGAGATCTGCACACTCTTTGTCTCCTCACGAGACTTATGATCGAGTGGTGCTTCGAGAGGGGGATCCCGTTTACAGCTGTGCAACCACCGGGCGTTCCACAAGGTCAGCGGACGTCTATCCTGAGGCGGACCTGGAGTGGTCCCTGTCTTATCGGGTAGCGCAACAGTTCTTCCGGGTTCTGGATGCAGTCGACAGATCTGTTTGCGTCGCAGGAAAATGCCTAGCTTCTGACGTACTGATCCCTGGACGCGTTCCGGAGCATGGAGTGGTGCTCTTCTCTGGACTGGTCGGGGATGAAGTTACGCCTCCCCCCCCCCCCCCCCCTGATCCCACTCGCACGAGTGGGTAGACTTAGTAGGAAGGGCCGACTGCGACGTAATACTCATGAGTCCCCTTCCGGCCTCGTCAGCCGTGGTTTTCGTCCGCTGATGAACCTGTTTACAGGGTTACCGCGGACGTTCCCGCGGGACTCTCATGTCCTGTGGGAATACAATGCGGATGTCCAGACGAATTTGGTGATGTTTCATCTGTCAGGTGGCGCTGTCAGGAAATGTTCCGAGACGCAAGGCTTTTCTCGTGGCGCTGCTGATCTGGCGGCCATGGGCTGGCAGATCCTCGCCGTCGCGTATTTTAAACGATGGCGGTCTTCGCTACAAGTGGCGACAGATGCAAAAATTTTGTCCGGCCACTTCCTCTGTTCATCAGATCGCAGACTTCCTGGTTCTTTATTCAGTAGTGGCCTAGGCACGAACCAATCAAGAATCTCAGTTGGCGGTTCGGTTTTTCACCGATGAACGGCCCCTGGGGCTGTTCGGAGTGGGATGAGTTTTTGAACCGCCTCTTACTTTGGGGCCATATTTTACACCAGGGCGCCACCGAGGCCAGTTATGCCTGGGTGGAACTTGCCAACCGCCCTTCGGAGTTTTGACAGGCGTGCCGTACGGCCGATAGGGACGGATTCCGCCAGTCTGGCCGCTGTCACGTCCAAAACTATTTTCCTGCTGGCGATGGCGTAAGGCCGTCGCGCCTCCGAATTGCCACGCATTGTCGGTGGGGGAAAATTTTCTAGTTTTGGACGTCTGTGCCACTATCAATGTCCGCCCGGGCTCGTCTCCAGTAGAACGACCTGGCTTCAGGGCACCCCTCTACTTTTGCCGGACATGTTGGTTCGCCGTGAGGGTGGACTGGCTATGTTTGTCCGGGTGAAGGAGCACTCGATTTTTACCTCTCCCGTACTAAGACCCTGCGTAAGACACGTTGGGTCTGTGAGGTTATCAATCAGGCCAATACGGTGAACGCCGGCGAACGTGTTACGGCTCACTCCACCAGAGCTGGGGCTAGTGATGCTTTGCACCGCGGCCTCCGCCTAGAAAAAATCATAATTACTGTTGGCTGGCGCTCATCTACATTCCTTCATTACTACATAAATGAAGGATATGAGTCCTGAGGCCGGCGCGTTTTCTCGCGGCCGTCCTCGAACAGCGTGAGTGGATTCGTCAAGGAGGTAAGGTCGATTCCCGGGACTTTAACCGGAATTACTTATATGCGTGGAGGGGAACGAAAGTGAGGCCACTTGTTCTCTAGGCCTTTAGTAGCTTCGAAATATGTAGCCAAGGGTGGGCTTACCCGCGGCCGCCTCTTTGAGGGTAGCTCCGGGTTCGTTCTACACTTGGGTGTTCTATTCGAATCGTGTTAGTCTCTTTTCGGGCGACAATTTCCTCCGGCCTATGGTCGGTGCTTGTCTGGAAAAAGGGGTTTTTCAATGTCGATGCCAAGTTGTATATCGACATTGGAAACCCTTTAAGAGATTTCAAATCTGAGGGAGTTTGTTCGAAACAGTATTGTTTTCTTAACTCCCGTTCTTTGGGAAATCCTCCTTTGTTCCAATGTCGAATCCCTTCTCACCCAGCCCCCGTTGTCGCCCGAGAAGTGAGCCTATGGGGTTGCGGGGAAGAGAAGAGCATGATGGGATAGCCGGTGACGTCATTGTATGACGTCACCAGGGATCGACTGAATAGAAATTTGTGTATATTAGTTTTGGGGGTCTTCTTGTGCACCCAAGAATGATGCAATTTGATTATATCGACATTTTGAAAAAGGAGATTTCCAAATAACGGAGTTAGAAAACAATACTGTTTTTCCGAACATCTTTTCGTCTGCCCACTGTTGAAGCAACCATAAACAGACAAGAACCTTGCCGAATTCAATGAAGCAGCCATACATTACTCATCTCTGCTAGAGCATATTTGAGCTGAGCTGCGTTTGGACTCTATAAGAAGAAGATGATTGTGTTTTTCAATTGGTTCTATTTTCCTTGATTTCTTTGTTGTTGAACTGGTCTATTGCCAAGACATTTATAGGTTTGAAATGGTGGCGGCAACTCTATTAGTTTTGGTGCAGTGAGGTGTACAGGGTGCTCTGCGGTGTATGGACCATCCCACTAAAATTATTGGGGCTGCTCTCATAGGGTATTAATTGCCCTCACAAAATTATTGGGCGCTCAGATTCCCTCCCGTTCTTAAGGGAGCGGTCATTATTTACGCCTTGGGGGAGGAATGGAGGGAATTAACTTTTTCAACCGGAAAAAATCGCTTTCCCCCTTCACTTCCGTTAACAAAACAAATGCATTCCGGTCTGATTTTATGAATCTTCCTATTTAAAAAGTTCATGTTTCCCCTCCTCTCCCTGATAAATGTTCATGTGCCTTCCCCCTCATTCGTTTACAATTTTGTTTCGTATTCCCTCCTCACATTCTCCATTCCCCTCGATCTCGGCATAAATAATCACCCCTCCCCTAACCCATTGAATTTAGGATACTGATACCTGGTGAAACTCCATGAAAGAATTGCAACAACGTCCTCAGGGTCTTTAAATGTTCGGCCTGCATGCTTCTACGCCGCCTTAAATGCCTGCGCATTTAACCAGTTTAAAGGGGATGACCTGAATTTACGTATAATTAAGGTTTTCATCTTGATATAATGGCCTTCACCACCAAAATCCCATCTGTGAAGTTTCGCACATGTATGTTCAATCCGTTTTGCTGTGAAGCTAAAACGTGATTTTGTAAGCCTTAAAATACTCTGTAAAATTGGGCAAATCGTTTTCGCTCATACTTTCCAAACCAACATCCTTTAGCCCTAAAATTTCACAGGGTAAATGAGGAAAAAATATTAGTTTTTTTCGATACAACTTTTTGTCCACTTCTGAAAATGCTGGGGTTCTGGGATGAGGCTATTACTATAGTATTGAGTGCTCTGGTCAATGGCCCTTAAAGGTGGCACGAGAGATTTTTCCACATTTCCGGTGCTCCCTAAAAAATCAAAGATGATTTTTAGCCCTAGATGGAAAGCTTTCCATACAAATAACCACATTTTAAAGGATTAAGCAAGCTGAGAAATGTTTCGTTTGGTAGCACATTTGGAAATTGCTAATTTTCATATAGGAGCCAAATACGAAATTCAGCCTAGTTTTTATATTGAACATAAGCAAATCAAAATCGCCATTTTCTCTCTTTAAATGACATTTCTCTGTAGCCATACAGTAAGAAATCTAATCGAGTTCTAATGTTATATAAATACTAGTGTGACACAATTGGTGTCTCAAAATCTTTTGTTTTAAAATTTGAACCTGTACAAACTGACTGAATCGAAATACACCAAAAGGTCAGAAATACACTCTAAACACAAACATCGCGTAAAATACGACTTCACTAGATCTGAGTCAAATTTAACTAGAAATTATATAGTTGAATGTGCCAATATCATGGTCAAATTGAAGAAGTTAATGTATAGGCCTATGTCAACCAAAACGAAATTACATTATGACTTCATTCCGGTGAAATACATTAAATTACATAATTGTGGTATCAGTCAACCAATTTTTAATGATATTTGACAAAGATATTTTTGACTATAAGAAAATCTAGTTACAATTTTCGACTAGATTTACCTACTACATATTACTCGATTATCTAGTCATTTTGACTAGGTCATTTTAAGAGTGTATATTATCCGATTTGGAAGATTATTTCTGGTAGAGATCACGCAAATAATGCATGAGCTGTCAAATCATGGAATGATCTTTGAAACCTGTTTTGGAATTAAACGTTTTCTCTGTAGTCATACACTCTGTTAACACGTTTAAATCCTGAAGGTCAGTGTGTATTTTTTAGTAACTATAGAATTAGCAACAGACCTCTACAGTTCTTAAAGGTCGGTGAATGGACGTTAAAGGTTGGTGAACCACACTTGTCAAGCTGCGCAATACCCTGAATATTTTGTGTCACGTTTACGAAAAGTGCATCCTCTCACCGAGGGATTACCGAAAAAAAAAAAAAAAAAAAATTCTTCCGGACGAAATAGGTTTCTTCCGGAAGTTTCCGAACCCTGGTATCAGTCAATCAATTTTTAATGATATTTGACAAAGATATTTTTGACTATAAGAAAATCTAGTTACAATTTTCGACTAGATTTACCTACTACATATTACTCGATTATCTAGTCATTTTGACTAGGTCATTTTAAGAGTGTATATTATCCGATTTGGAAGATTATTTCTGGTAGAGATCACGCAAATAATGCATGAGCTGTCAAATCATGGAATGATCTTTGAAACCTGTTTTGGAATTAAACGTTTTCTCTGTAGTCATACACTCTGTTAACACGTTTAAATCCTGAAGGTCAGTGTGTATTTTTTAGTAACTATAGAATTAGCAACAGACCTCTACAGTTCTTAAAGGTCGGTGAATGGACGTTAAAGGTTGGTGAACCACACTTGTCAAGCTGCGCAATACCCTGAATATTTTGTGTCACGTTTACGAAAAGTGCATCCTCTCACCGAGGGATTACCGCCGAAACGCTATATAAATACTTAGAATTTGATATAAAAGAGACATCAACACGCCATAAAATGGCAACAAATAATGCACGGGTGGGCTGCTTTCAGTCTTTCCACGATTTAAGTTTGCAATAAAATGCAATGAAAAACGCAATATAGAACAGCGGATCTTTGTGAATTACAGATGTACTATCATATAGTTTTTATAATAACACAAATGTACATGACTTTGTTGTGTAGGGAGTTAAATAGTAATAGACCAACATATGTACTCATCATACACTGCAAACAAACAAACTAATATAGGACCCAACAATTTATTTTCTTGCGATATCTCGGTTACCCATTTTATGAATATGCTTCTCCTAATAAAAAAAAGTGAATCCACCCACGGCTTCATTAGCATAATTAGGTTGATAAAGTAATTAAATATTGGGATTTATTTGCTTAGATATATTACTATAGGAGCCAATTAATTAATAATACTTTATATGCTGATGATATAGCATCAAATTTAATTTTGTCATGACTGTGGTCTTAAAGACACTATCAATGATCTACCCAAGAGTCAAAATATTAACCATTTGCAGGAATAGCTTAAAATTAAACGATGATAAAAGTCTAAAAGTTATTTTTTCCAACCGAGAAATCGACAGGAAATGGCAGGAAATAGCGTGTTCTAAGATATGAACCTCCATCCAATTACGTGTAGTAATAAGTGTCCGCACGGACAGTAATGACTAATATATTCAATTTTGTCATTATTAGGTTGCTTTGGCTTTGGTCTTAGCACTTGTAGGGTACGTTATACCATACTTGTTAGAGGTATGCAAAAATCTGATTTTTGATGATTTTTTTCGATTTCCGATAGAGCAAATCACTTTTAACTGTGTAGGTATATGGGAAAGATCGAGGTGAATGTTTCTATGAGATTTTGGCCCGAAATTATGCTCCAGTACTATATGGTCCTGGAGCATAAGTAATCTGGAGAAATGTTCTAAGTCAAATTTGAATTTTCATGCTCTAGGACCATGTGGCAAATGGTCCTGAAGCAGTATTTGACTTAGAATATTTCTCCACTGCTCCAGGAGCATATGGCAATTTGTGTATTCAAATATGCTCAAGGAGCATATTCAGCATATTCAAATATGCTCCTGGAACATATTTGACTTAAAAATATTTTTCCAGATTATTTATGCTCCAGGACCATATTATGAATATGATCCTGGAGCATAATTTCGGGCCAAAATC